>BSBK01009081.1:450000-697462 GCA_027943335.1 Chamaecyparis obtusa
ATGACTGTTGGGACTATCTTTGAGAGTTTATTTATTTTGTAACGCTATGTGAGAGTCGACTGATGTTTTAGCATTTAATATTTGTTTGTAAGGGTTAATTGTTTTGTCAACCAACTTGTGGTTGGGAATATGTATTTATAGGATGCTTGGGTAGATGTTTAGGGGCATTAGATTTTTGGAAGGAAGGTTAGTAGCCTGCAAGCTTAGGAGTAGGAAGATTTCTTGGAAGTTTGAGTACAAGTTTAGATCTTTCCTAGGTGCTTACCAGTGTGTTGTGTGTTACAGACCTGGACTAGCTAAATGCTGATGTTGGGAAAAAGATTTGGATCCTGCAAGATCTTGTAGACTGTTACTTGCATTATATCTAGCCATAACTGGGAAGGCCTTACAGCCTGACACATTGCATTTAATTGGTGTTTTGATGAATAAAGACCTCTATTTTAATTCAGATCTATTATTGTTATTGTGTATTTCTATTACATATTAGTTTGGCTACAAGGTTAGTCAGTCCTTAATTGGATCCACTAGCCTTGACTGCATCAGGTGGTATCAAAGAAAAGTTTTTTCCTGTTTGAGAAAAGTTTGTTCCTTTTGGATCTAAGTGGATCTTGTGTGTTTATGTCTAGATTTTAATTTGAAGATGCCTCCGAGGAGAAATCATGAGATCTTTGAAGAAGAGGAAGCTATTGGTGAATTATGTCTTGATGATTTTAGGGCTTTGCAGAAATAAGTGCAAGACCTACAAGAGGAGTTGAGAAAGAAGAAGCCTACCTTGAAAGAGGATAGTGATGATGAATCTGAGGAAGATCATTTTGAAGAAGTTGTTGATTAAGCTAGAGATTTTGAGGAGAATCAAATTCTAAAAGCTATGTCTAAGATTGGGAAAAGACCTAGGATTGAAGTTTTTGCATTTGTTGGAAGCCTTAGGCTAGAAGAATTGATTGATTGGATCAATGAGATTGATGAATACTTTGAGTATGAAGAAATAGAAGATCCTAATATGGTTAGATTTGCAAAGACTAAGTTGAAAGGTCATAAAAATATCTGGTGGAGAGAGGTTTAGTTGGAAAGAGGTAGAAGAGGAAAAGAAAAGATCACTAAGTGGAACCGAATAGTTGACAAGTTGAAGAAACAATTCATTCTAGTGGATTATGTATTGGACATGTTTAAGAAGATGAAAGCTTTGAAGCAAACTAAAAAATTGGTACAAGAGTATACCGAGGAGTTTTATAGAATCCTAATTAGGACTGGTCATTCTGAAGTTGATAAAGAGAAGGTTGCTAGGTATGTCTATGGTTTGAGATCTAGTATTTAGGAAGAGTTATTGTGTGGATGACAATAATCAGTGATGTTTATCATATGGCATTGAAGATTAAAGAGAAGTTGAATAGGAAGTATGAAGGAAAATAGAACAATAGGAGCCGAGGTGGTAAAATTGGTGAGACGGTTGCTGAGATTAATGTGACAAAGAATCCTAAGACTGATGTGGGATTTGGCAGTGGTCAACTTACTAAGAATGTTGCATAGAGAGGAAGGTGGAAGAATGATTTCTTCGACACTTTTTATAACTATGGTGAAGCCCATCATAGAAGTTGGAAGTGTCCTAAGAAAAGAGTTGCATTAGCTGCTGAAGAAGGCATTAAGAATATTCCAGAGAAGGGTGAATGTCTTGTCACTAGGAGATTAGCTGCATGTGTTCATGAACCGGTGCAAAGAAGAAATTTATTCAGAACCGGATGTAAGTGCAAGGATAAGGTATGTAATGTCATAGTTGATGGTGGAAGTTCTGAAAACTTTTTTTCAGATGAAATGGTTAGTAAATTAAATTTGGAAAGAAGGAAGCATCCTAGTCCTTATCATATTAGTTGGATACAAGATGTTTCTAAGGTTAGATTTGAAGAACAATGCTTGGTTAAGTTTCAGATTGGATCTTACCTTGATGAGATATTGTGTGATATATTTCCTATGGATGCTTGTCATCTGTTGCTTGGTAGACCCTGGTAGTTTGACATAAATGTTTTGTTTGATGGTTATGCTAACACCTATGCAGTTATGCATGAAGGAGCTCAGAAAAAACTGATACCTTTACAGGAGATAGGGGTTAAGGGATGTGGAGTTATTAGGTTTTGTCCTTATGACAAACCTCAGGAGCAGAAGGTTGATGAACCTATTCTTGTTAAGTCTAGTTTGAAGGAGAAGGAGAATGATATCTCTAAAGAGTTTGTTGAGATTAAGAAGTAGATGGTTTTGCTAGCAGAGATGGTTCAACAAATGGTGACATTTGTGACATAGAGAGATGTAGATGATACTAAGTTGGTTGAGGAGTCTAGAGAGGATGAACCTTACTGAGGCACTGAGTTGATCGGTAGTGGTCAAATTTGGTTGCTATCAATTACTGACCGGAGGGCTAAACAAAGTGGAAGACATAAGGACTTTCTACATGAGACAATGAATGAAGTGAAGACTACATGGGATGAAGGGTACGAAGAGATGTGGGTGAAGAACATATTCGGCATACCTATTCTAATTCCCTTGAGGCGTTCCTGATTTCCTTATGAGAAAATATTTCTTACCTGGGGTGTTTGATGTAGGAGCATCCTAGGATTCTTGGCAATCCTATATCAACCAAAAATATGTTTTTCTTTGAAGGTAGATTGTTAGTTTTGATCTTGGTTTGGTGGAGTTCTTGCTCGGTTTGGGAGACTGGTTGCTCAGTTTATGTGATTACTAGGGTGCTCAGTCTTTGAAGAATGCTCGATGATTGAAGGTGTTGGTTCTCTGGAACTCAGTGATAACTGCATTTCTCAGTTATGCTTGGCCTGTTTGATCAACTAGTGCTCCATTATTTCTTCTATTGCTCAGTGTTCTTTCTTACCGATTGGATTGTTTGGATAGATCAGCTTGGATGACTAGTGCATTTGATTTGGGTTGTACTCCTTGAATTATGGATTGATCATTGGACATGTGGGGACCTAGATCTAGCATGTTGCATTCTTCTATGCGGATCTGATGACCATTGGGGCCATCTTTGAGAGTTTATTTTTTTTTAAGGCAATGTGAGAGCTGATAGATGTTTTAGCATTTAATATTTGTTTGTAAGGGTTAATTGTTTCATCAACGAACTTGTGGCTGGGAATCAATATTTATAGGATACTTGGGTAGATGTTTAGGGGAATCAAATTCTAGGAAGGAAGGTTAGTAGCTTACGAGCTTATTAGCAGGAAGATTGCTTGGATGTTTGAGTACAATTTTAGATCTTTCCTAGGTGCCTATCAGTGTTTTGTGTGTTACATACCTAGACTAGTTGAATGCTGATGTTGGGGAAAAGATTTGGATCCTACAAAATCTTGTAGACTATTACTTGCATTGTATCTAGCCATAACCAAGAAGGCCTTACAGCCTAGCACATTACATGTAATCAATGTTTTGATGAATAAATACCTCTATTTGATTTCAGATATGTTGTTGTTATTGTGTATTTTTGATGCAAGTCAAGGAGCAAGAGGGGCCAAAGGATGGCACACCCTAATAATCCAAGCTTGCAACACACATGCAAAAGAAACAAACAACAATAGTGAGAGAGAGAATGCCAGGCCTTTCATTGATTATCATCAATTTGAATCATACATGTCGGGTTGTAAGGCCTTCCCAGTTATGGCCTGGTATTATAATGAATTACAAAAGTCCTCAAACATGCAAGGATCTATTACAACTATCCAATCTAATGTCTACTATCTTCTATCAAAACTACTCTCCCTTAACTACAACCAAACATCTACATTTATACAAGAAGCTACCAAACTGAGTCGGCCTTCAGATCCATAATCAACAGAAGTAACAGTCAAATCTAGGACCACACACTTCCCAATGATGGATTCCAACATTAATTCTATGATTGAATATAAATGCACAAGTCAACCACAACAAGAAATACAACTAGACCCGTCGGTAAGCAAGATAACTGAGTAGTAGATAGGCAATGTCGAGCGCTAGTGAATAACCAAATACTGACCAACTCGGTCAAAGAAGAAACTGAGCAACACAGACAAAATTACAAATTATTTTTGGTGACACAAGATTTCCAAGGACTAGAGATGCTCCTGCATCAGACACTTGGGATTATTTTGAAATGATTCTCCAAATCATTTGGTAGGTTTGGTCCGAGCTGCATCTAACTTAGACTGCAAAATCCAAGAACTATCTTCTTATCCTCAAGGATATTTTCATATTCAAAATACTTCTCCATCTTGGTGATCCAGTCCACTAATTCATCAAAATCTAGCTTTCCACCATACTCAGTAGGATTGAAATGTGGTTTCAACTTAAAACTTGTCAAAGCCTTAAAAAATATTTCTTCACCTTGATCCATAACAGGAGTAGGTTCTACATTCGCTTGTTCTTCTTCAATTTCATCATCACTAACATCTTCAAGATGTCTACCTCTTCTCTGGGTTGTTTTTGTTGCTTCTAATCTAGCAGAAATCTACCTTAGCATATCTACCAATCCTGGATCTGCATCTCACCTTCCATGAACCATCTTGACAACCCTCTATAATTGCAGGTTAGATCGCAATCTTCTACCCCACAACAATTCACTAGGGCTACAAGAGGAACCTACAAACCTAGATCCATAGAACTAGATCAAGATCTCACCTCACTCTGATACCACCTAGTGCAAGGTAGGGAGAAAGAAGGGCCAAAGGATGGTGCACCTTAATGATCCAAGCCTGCAACACACATGCAGAAGCAAAAAACAACAACAATGAGAGAGAGAATGCCAGATCTTTAATAGATTATCATCAATTTGAATCATACATGCTAGGCTGTAAGGCCTTCCTGGTTATGGCTTGGTATTATAATGAATTATAGAAGTCCTCAAACATGCGAGGATCTATTACAAATCTCCAATCTAATGTCTACTATCTTCTATCAAAACTACTCTCCCTAAACTATAACCAAACATCTACATTTATACAAGAAGATACCAAACTAAGCCGGCCTTCAGATCCACAATCAACAAAAGTATCAATCAAATTTGGGACCACATGCTTCCCAATGATGGATTCCAACATTAATTCTATGATCCAATATAAATGCACAGGTTGGCCACAATAGGAAATAAAACTAGACCCATTGGTAAGAAAGATAATCGAGCAGTAGATAGGTGATGCCGAGCGCCAGTGAATAACTGACCACCTAGGAGAGAACCGACCACACTCGGTAACCAAAGGAAACCGACCAACTCGGTCAAAGAAAAAACTAAGCAACACAGATGAAACACCAAATTCTTTTTGGTGACACGGGATTTCCAAGGACCTGAGATGCTCCTACATCAGACACCTAGGGTTATTTTGAAATGATTCTCTGAATCATTTGGTAGGTCTGGTCCAAGCTGCATCCAACTCAAACTAAAAAATCCAAGAACTATCTTCCATCAACCTATTCTTCCACTTAACCAAATATTCCATGTACTATTTTCCTCTTGTACTTTTGCCAACTCTTTCTTTCAAAATCTATTCAAATTCATCATTCTGCTTCTTAAGGTATTCTGTCAGTACTCTCACTTCTTCATCAAGTTCATGATACTCATATAAATTAGCAATGTTGAAAATTAGTGATATGTCCATGTCATCAGGTACCTCAATCTCATATGCATTTCCATTGTCAAATTTCTTCAGAATCTTAAAAGGTCCAAACTTCTTCATCTTCAGCTTTCCATATGTTCCAACAGGAAATATGTCTTTCTTCAAATGAACCATCACTTCATCATCAACATCAAAAGTTTTATGTCTTCTTGATCTATCATCTCTATCTTTTTATTTCTGATTACTGTCTTCCAGTTTCAGCTTCACATCTTCATGCAATGTCTTCATATACTCAGCAAACTTTACTCCTTTAGCACTTTTCTTATTCTCATCAATAATGTCTCTCAAATCATATATTCCTCTCGGTTGTGTGCCATTCACAATCTCAAATGGTGTCTTTCCAGTACTCCTATTCATTGAATTATTATATGCAAACTCTGCTTGTGCCAACATAGAATCCCAATTACTTGGTGTGTCTCCAACAAAACATCTCAAAAGATTTCCCAAACTTATGTTCACAACTTCAGTCTATCCATTGGTTTGTGGGTGAAATGTAGAACTATATTTCAACTCAGTGCCAAATTTCTTCCAAATTTTTTTCAAAAAGTAAACAACAAATTTACTATCTTGGTCAGAGATAATACTCCTTGGTAATCCATGCAATCTGAAAATTTCCTTAAAGAAAATATCTACTACATGTACTGCATCTGATGTCTTTCTACATGGTATAAAATGTGCCATTTTAGAAAATCTATCCACAACAACAAATATTGAATCATTACCTCTTACTGTCTTCGGTAAGCCAAGAACAAAGTCCATACTGATGTCAATCAAAAGTTTCTCAAGAACAGCAATTGGTGTATACAATCTAGTATTCTGACTTACTCCTTTTGCAACTTGACAAATTCCACAACTTTTCACAAATTTTTGAACATCTCTGTACAACTGCAGCCAATAGTACTTCTCCTTAAGCAAATTCCATGTTTTATCAATACCAAAATGTCCAGCCAAACCACTACTATGCTTCTCTTTTATCAGATTAGTTCTCATTACTCCTCTCAGTATATACAATTGAATACCTTTGAACAACATACCTTCCTGAATAAAATATTAATCCTATTTAGTATCTTGTTGATCTTCAATAGGTGCTCTGCACTTTCTCCATGGCTCAAAAAAATTAGGGTCATTTTCATACAAACCTTTCATCTCATCAAAACCAAGAACTTCAATTTTCATCTTGGTCATCAAAGATCTTCTTCTACTTAATGCATCAGTAGCTTGGTTAGTGAATCCACTCTTATGCTTTATCACAAATGTATAACTCTGCAAATACTCAACCCATTTCATATGTCCCTGATTCAACTTATTCTGACTACCCAAATATTGTAAAGCCTTATGATTAGTATACAAGACAAATTCACTCGGTATCAAATAATGTTTCCATTTCTTCAGTGCTTGAACAATAGCATAGAATTCTTGATCATACACAGAATATTTCCTTCTAGCATCATTCAACTTTTCACTAAAGAAAGCAATAGGTTTACCTTCTTGACTCAACACAGCTCCAATTACACTTCCACTTGCATCACATTCTACTTGAAATACTTAATGAAATCAAGTAATGCCAAAATAGGTAATTCAGCAACCATCTGCTTCAATGTCTCAAAACTTCTGTCAGCTCCATGTGTCCACTTGAATTCTCTTTTGTCTCCTCTCATAGTCTCAGTCATAGCATTACAGATTGAACTAAAATTCCTTATGAACTTTCGGTAAAAAATTTCCAAACCATGAAATGATCTTACCTCACTAGAATTCATAGGTGTAGGCCAATTCAAAATAGCTTCAACCTTTTCAGGATCCATCTTCAAACCATCAACTGAAATAAAAAATCTCATATACACAATCTCTTCTTTCATGAATGAACACTTTTTCAAATTTATCAGCAACTTTTCCTCTTTCAATCTTTGCAAAACTTGTCTAGCATGCAATGAATGTTCTTCTCTAGTCTAACTAAATACTAGAATATCTTCAAGATATACAATCACAAACTTACCCAAGAATTTCTTAGAAACTTCATTCATTAATCTCATAAAAGTACTTGGTGCATTAGTTAAACCAAAAGGCATAACCAACCACTCATACAAACCTTCTTTTGTCTTGAAAGAAGTCTTCCATTCATCACCTTCTCTAATTCTAATTTGATGATACCCACTTTTCAAATTAATCTTTGTGAAATACTTTTCTCCAATCAAACTATCCATTATGTCATCCATTCTCAGTATAGGAAACCTATACTTTATTGTTATCTTATTGATTGCTCTGGAATCAATACACATTCTCCATTCCCCATTCTTCTTCGGTGCCAATACATCAGGTACAACACAAGGACTCAAACTTTCTCTGATCAAACCTTTCTCTAGCAACTCTTGAATCTGTCAATTCAATTCTTGATTCTTGGTAGGTGTCAACCAATGAGGTGCCTTATTCGGTAAACTAGCTGCAAGGATTAGATCCATACAATGATCAATGCTTCTTTTTAGTGGCAAACCATTAGGTACATTATTAGAAATGATATCACTATACTCAGTGAGTAACTTATCAATCTCCTCAAGGACATTATCCTTTTTTTTCTTACTTAGCTTATTAGGAATTCCAATAGAACATACATCATTCATCTTCAAAGAGTTAACAAACTTTCACAAATGTGCAAACATGACTAAAAGGTTCTTCCATCAATGGTAACAAGATTTGTTTCTTTCCATTAGCCACAATAGTATACTTATGCAATCTCCCATCATATATAGCATGTCTATTATATTGCCAAGGTCTACCCAACAAAATATGACAACAATCCATAGGCATGATATCACACAACACCTTATCATAGTACTTTCAAATCTTCAAATTCACATAACATTGTTCACTTACCAAGAGTGTATGTTCATCTTTGATCCATGAAATCTGATAGGGTTTTGGATGTACCAACCTTTCCAACTGCAACTTTTTGACCATCTCTTCAGATGCCAGATTCTCTGAGTTACCATTGTCAATGATTACCTTCCAAACTTTATCATAAACTCTACATCTGGTCTTGAAAAAACTTTTCCTTATCAGATCTTCCTTTTTTCTTTCATTCCATAGTGCTCTCCTTACCATCAAGTTATTTTCTTTCTCAGGTTCATTTGGTGACTCTTCTTGCACCAAAGAATTTCTACTACTACCAGCCTTCTTACTAGCCTGTGTACATTCAAAAGATCTATATCCTTCTTCTCCACAATTATAACAAGTTCCTTATAAAATTCCTCTACCATAATGACCTCAGTAGTTACTACCTCTACCTCTAAAACTTTCACCTTTCCACTCGATCTCGCCATTGTCCAGATTTGTCTTTTCTAGTTCAGATCTATCATTTTCACCATTAGATCTACCTCTTCCTCTAGGGAATCTACCACCTCAAACTCTCTATCTCTATTCATGTCTCTTGTTCAATTTCTCCTCGGCCTTCAAAAAAAATTAATAAGCCTCTTCAATGTTTTCCAACTTGACCATACTAATTTCCTCTTGGATGGAAACTCTCAAACCATTCAGGTATCTACCAATTCTTTCCACATCATCTTCATCATGTCCAAATCTGATATCTAATCTATAGAATTCCTCAGTATACTCTTTTATCAAGCTATCTTTCTATCTCAAACTTTTCATTCACCGAACTAGGTTAATCTGATATCACAAGGTAAGAATTTTCCTTTCAATTTATTGAACATTTTACTCCATACCTTGATTGTGTCTTTTCCTTTACTTTTCCTATCCAATTGAAGGTGTTCCCACCATAAGGATGCATTACTTTTCAACTTTGTGCTTGCAATCTTCACCTTCTTATCCTTGGGGATATTTTCATATTCAAAATACTTTTCCATCTCGGTGATCCAGTCCACCAATTCATCAGAATCCAGCTTTCCAACATACTCAGGAGGATTGAAATGTGGTGTCAGCTTCAAACTTTTAAAAGCCTTCAAAAATCTTTCTTCACCTTGATCCATAATAAGAGCAGGTTCTACATTCACCTATTCTTCTTCAATTTCATCATCACTAACATCTTCAAGATGTCTGCCTCTTCTTTGGGTTGTTTCTACTACTTCTAATCTAGCAGCAATCTATGTTAGCATATATACCAATCCTAGATCTACATCTCACCTCCAATGAACCATCTTGATAACCCTCTGCAATTGCAGGTCAAATCACAATTTTCTACCCCACAACAATTCACTAGGGCTTCAAGAGGAACCTGCAAACCTAGATCCACAAAACTAGATCAAGATCTCACCTCACTCTGTTACCACCTAGCATAAGGTAGGGTGCAAGAGGGGCCAAAGGATGGTGCACCCTAATGATCCAAGTCTACAACACACATGCAGAAGGAACAAAAAACAACAGTGAGAGAGAGAATGCCATATCTTTCATAGATTATCATCAATTTGAATCATACATGTTGGGATGTAAGGCCTTCCCGATTATAGCCTAGTATTATAATGAATTGTAGAAGTCCTCAAATATGTGAGGATCTGTTATAAATCTCTAATCTAATGTCTACTATCTTCTAACAAAACTACTCTCCCTAAACTACAACCAAACATCTACATTTATACAAGAAGCTACTGAACTGAGTCAGTCTTTAGATCCACAATCAATGGAAGTAACAATCAAATCTAGGACCACACACTTCCCAATGATGGATTCCAACATTAATTCTGTGATCCAATATAAATGCACAAGTCGGCGACAATAGGAAATAAAAATAGACCCATTGGTAAGCAAGATAACTGAGCAGTAGACAGGCAATGCCAAGCGCCAGTGAATAACTGACTACCCAGGAGAGAACCGACCACACTCGGTAACCAAAGGAAACTGACCAACTACCGACCAACTTGGTCAAAGTAGAAATTGAGCAACACAGACAAAACTCCAAATTCTTTTTGGTGACACAGGATTACCAAGGACCTAAGATGCTCCTGCATCAATTTCTGTTGCATATTGGTTTGGCTGCAAGGTCGGTAGTCCTTAATTGGATCCACCAGCCTTGACTGCATCAACAAATCTAATTTATTATTCCTCTAGCTTCATAAACAATAGTCTAAAATAAAAAAGAGTTATATGTCTAAATTTTTTTATAAGTTTTAACCGTTTAGACATCTAGTGTGCATACAAATTCCTAGAGTTCCGAGTGTAGAAATTCGGGCATTGATACCAAGTGTAATGCCCCTCTAGGGAACCCAAAACCCAATAGAATTTAACCTAAAATATGTTTCTATGTTTATAAAAAAAAAAATTCTTAAGAGTTTACAAAACAATAATGATAACAATGCAGAAGCAATAGAACATAATATACAAACAAGTACATAAGTACAATTAAATTATAGTTAACAATGCTCAAGGTTTCCATGACATAAAATTACATATACATTAATTAATCATTTTAAATTCATTATAATTAAAAATATCTCATATAGAAATAAATTACATGTACAACCTCATATAAACGAAATATAGATACAACTGATACCATAAGGTATACATAATAAGTCAACATCAACTACAAAAGTCACAAGGTATGTAACAATAATCAAGTACAAAGTATAGTACAATATTTTAAAAGAATCACATTTGAAGAAATGATACAAGGTACAAATATAACATCATAAGATACATATGAACAAGTCTCCAATGAAGTATAATAAGAAGATAACAACAAGGATCATCCAACATCATTAAAGGAATTTTAGAATCTCAAATGGTAAAAGAATCACTACCACCCGACCTTATGGAACCAAAGGTCCATGCCCACCATGCTAAGGAGATAAAAAAAGATCTGTCTCAGATAAGATTCACAAAATCCAATACAAAAAAAAAGCTAAGCAATGGATCTGAAAGGATCTCTATCTCAAAAGCTACAACCAAGAAAATATAATAAATAACAAAATACCAACAAGTACCAATACCAACACCACATACCAAAATCAACCATCAAATAAAAAATATTGAACAAATACCAATCACCATATAATACTAAAATTCCAATAATTACCACCAGAGGAAAATACAAAAACTATGGAGGAGACCTGGGCTACATACTATGGGAGTGTTATCACATGGAAAAATACATGAGTTACCCTAGACTGGTCTCTGTAGACCCAAGACCATCAAGCATTTATCAGGTTGAGTTACCTTGGACTGGTCACTTTGGACACCAGACCCTCAACATGACCCATGCGCAATCAGAATACCCTCTCATGAAGACAAGAAATTCTAATTATACCTACCATATAGGTATCATCCCATTCTCATCCTTAGCCTATTCAAGCTTTCAAGGAACGGGTTAGGAATTCATAATTAATAATGTTTTTAATGTTATTCCCAAGTTTTATTATAAGGTTACCACTTATTAAGAAACTTAAAATAGGTTACTTGGGTATTGGCCTCTTGGGCCCCATACCCCTATTGTAAGCCACTCCCCTAAGATGCACCTATTTAACTTCCCCTAGACTCATAGATCACAAATAGATCCCACAAATCATATTAAATATGATAATCAATTTTATTTCCATAAAAGAGAACTAGAACTCACACTGATCCTCAAACCATAATCCAAAAATTACAAGTTGGTCCTCAAACAATAACATGATATAACACACCCTCTCAAAGAGTTCACAAAATAATGAGCTTACAAAATTAGGTTGGGCAAAAAAAAATTGTGACCAAGTCAACATTACAAAAATACTAAAAATACACATATCACATACAAGACAACCCCCCTAAGCCTTTGTATACACAACTTAAAAGAAATATAATTTTCCCAAATAAACAACATCAAATAAGGTAATAGTATATGTTGGAAATCTGAGAATAAGTTTTTCCACTAATGTCAAACATTACTAATGTGAGAGTTATACTATCAAAAACATAAAGGATTTATCAGATACTTAAGATAGTTATCAGGATAAGGGAGTTAGCTATTGGAAGCCGATAGATATTGGAAGCTGATAGATATCGGATAAAGGGAAACAATGTATTCCAACCAACAAAAGGGAAAACAGAAAATAGTTTATGGGAAAGATATAGATTAAGGAACCCTAAGATCTAAGGTTAGGATTATATGGATCAATGAACAAGAAGTCGATCAAGGTTAAAAAGGATCGAAGGAGAAGATTAAGAGAAGAGAGAGTAGAGAAATAGAAAAAAAAAATTAAAAGAATAAGTGGCAAAGGAGAAAAGAGTTATAAGACAAAGATAGTGAGAATAAGGGAACTAATAAGTTTTGGAGGAAATTACAAATAGGTCAACTATCTTTTAACGAATTCTAACAAGTTTCTACAAGGTATTGTAAATCCCTTAACTGGGTAGTCTCTAACAAGACTGTTGAAGTTTGTTGTATGAAATTTTTTTAAATCCTTTAATAGGGTGAATACCATATAGCAAGGATAAAATATCTTAGTAGAGTAGTCCTAACAAGACTGTAAATGCATTTAACTATGTATTAGTCAATCCTAATAGGTTGAGTCACTCAAAAAGTGACACTTTGTAGCCTTAACCAACAAACTCATTTAGCTATAGTGAAGAGTGGTGGGTACCATCCCCAGTGATATTTTTACCTCTAGCCAAGAGTTTCTAAGAAACCAAAAATCTATTTTTTATGGGTGTGTGAATCATTCATTGAGTTACTGTTATTCACTTTATATGTTTTTCAATTAAAACATATTGGTAATATAGAAAGGACTATCGGTAAATTGTGAATGAAACTATATGTTTATGATTAAAAGTTTGAATGGATACAAATATATTAGTATTGATTAAACCCCCCCTACTAGTACCTACCCTTTCCAATCAACAATTGGTATCAAATCTTAGGTCTCTAAGAGGGAAAGTATAATAACTTGAGAGTAGATCTTGGAATATGGAAAGTTATAGGAAAGAAAGACAAATGGAAGAAGCCCTAAATCAATACCTTGTAGAAAATAAAGATCTAAAGAAGAAGTTAAGAGCATCATTTTAAAAAAGAAAAGAACTCACATATCACCTATAGATAAGTTTGGAAAATATTGAAGAACTATTGGAAAAGAGTACAAGTTCTAAAGAAGTTGATGCAATAGTTGTAGATCTATTGGAAAAGAACACAGTCCTGGAAGAAAACATAAATGAAGCTCAAAAGGAACTTAAAATTCAAACTATAAGGATGAATGAAATAATTGAAAGAATCAAGAGTGTTGAGGAAGACAAGGAAAGCCTTGAAACTAATAAGAGAAATTAGGGAAAAATGATCAGAGATAGAGATGACATCATTGAAAGGATATAACATAAAAATAACACACTGGGTGAACATCTGAATGGAACAAATGAAGGAAATAGGTAGATACTTACTAAGAACAAAAATTTGAGAAAAGAATTTGAAACTTTAAAGACCAATCTGAAAATTGAAAAAGAAGTTAATGACAGACTCGCTAAGTTTTATCTAAGAATGCAGAGAGTTGATGAATAGTTGAAAAGTCAAAGAAGATCTAGAGACACAACTAGTCTAGGATTTATTGGTGATAGAAAGTTTGAAATCAGTGAATCATAAAAAGAGGTAGTAGATAATTTATAACAAAATCCAAAGGGTCCTATTGATACACAAGGAAAGGAACCTACAAAACCTACTTGTTACAATATTGGAAAGCTTGGTCACACATCAAATATGTGTAGAAGAAGATCAGTCAAATATCCAAGCAATACACCCTTTAATGAAAATTGTTACAATTGCAATAAGTTTGGACATCAGGAAAGAGAGTGCAGATCAAGACCTAATAGCATATAATCAGAAGGAAGTTTCATAGGTTACTGTTACACATGCAATTAGTATAGACATAAAGTTGAACTTTTCGGATCAAAAAATTTACTAAGAAGAACACCAACCAGATCAATAAGAGTATTGATAATAAAAGGAAATATTCCATCTATGTGCAACATTTGTGGACACTTTTGACACATGATGATGAACTACACATTAAGGAATCTATGAGGAAATTCAAGACCATGGAGATCAACTAGTATGGTAAGTTTTATCTGTCACAAGTATGGACATATTGCACAAAATTGTAGACATCGACAAGCTAGTAATGTATATAACAAAAGAAAAGTTGTAATTAATCTAGAACAAGTGAAAATTAATATGAAGAAAAAGTGGATCAAGAAGGATAAATTCAGTGAGAAAGAAGGAAGCCCTCTAACCTCTCGTGAGGAAGAATCATCATCAAGCTAAGAAAGTAAGTTTTTTCTTAGGGACTGATAAGAAAGTGCTAAATTTATTTTTCCCTTTGTAACAAAAGGTAGGAAAGATCACATGTTAGCATATTATAGATATGGTGGAACTCATATTGGACACATTTAACATAAATCAATTAGTATTATATATCATTTCTTTATTATTTCAGAGATAAATAGTTATCAGTGAACATGTGAAAGGAAAGTAAATGGTATAAAAGCATCACTATCGGATAAAAGAGATGACCATCGACAAGAAAGTTACTATTGAAGGCATTTATTACCTAAATATCCATTTGTACACTTTTGGGTAAATAAATATGTGTCAATTCTATTCATTTGTTACCTTACTTTTCTGAAGCATCATTTGAGTAGCATCTAAGAGTCTTGAGAAATTCATTGCTAAGTGTTATCAACAATAAAATAATTGTATAAGTGATTGAAAATATGTTTTTTCCCTAGTTTAGTAGAGTGAGTTGAGTTGCAGAAAACACTAGTGGACAACTTGCACTTGCCTTATTATTTGAGCATAATGAAAACTAATATCCATAACCAAGTACTTGTAAGCATCAATTATGAACCAGCGCCAGAATTCAAACTGTACCCTTTGAAGGTAGCAAGGAAATACAATGTTGGAGCTCTATCATGGTTACCTCTAAGAGTCATGCTTACATAAGACATCATAAATTTTATTCACAATAAGATTGTCAAACTGGGAGATGAATAAGTAAATAAATTGTACTACACATAGCTAAGCATTAAAGGAACCCTAAAGGATGAGCATAAACATTTGGACAAAAAAGGATTAAAACATATGGTGTTTTTACCAAAGTTCAATGAGGAATGGGTTCAAGGTACATACTAAGTTGTGTGAATGAGAAATTTATGTGGATAGATGAGGAAAGGCCAATCAAAATAATAAAATACCTAATTCATATGGTCATTGGATTATAGGAAAAAGGAAATGAATGCACCCTACATGTGAGAAACATGGATGAACTGAGGAAAATTACTAAAACATCTAAAGATGGGCGAGCCATGAGAGTAGACAAGGTCAAGGAATAGGAAATGTGTTTTGAAACAATGATTATTGGTTACAAAGTCTATCAATCTAGTTCTATGAACAATGTACTTGCTAGTGTTGTGTATGCAACCTACAAGATAGCAAAACTAGGCAAAGCCTACGATTTTAAAGACATGTTTCAAACTCAATTGTTTGTAAATATGAATCAACTCTAGAGGGATCAAAAACAAGAATTTAACTATGGATCATTTATCGTATGTTTATACTTTTATGTCAAGAATTTCTTCCTAGGTATAGGACATGTAAGTTGGAAAATAGATATACTAGTAATCTATGAGATAAATGATTACATTTCATAACTAGGAGAAGAATTCAATAAAATTATGTGGGGATATTTTAAAGAAATTCAAATTAAAATGCAAGCATGTTATCATATACAAGCACCATTTCTAGTAGATAAGTATAGAGATTCTATTTGTTTTCTCGCAAACACTAGCACATGAAAAATATGACTTGTGGAACCAAGAATATCTTGGGTACCATCATTTGGATATGAGGTCACTGAGGATGTTGTAGTAAGGTGTGTTGATCATATACTAAGTTTAATGATTCATGGAAAGGCTAAAATTTTTGGTACTTATGAAGAGGCATATGAAAGGATCACTTTGGAAATTAAGAAACCAAAGATTTTGTAGAAGAAAGAGAAAATGCTAAATAAATTGACCACCAAATATGGAGAGAGTGAAGAAGAGATAAGAGCTCAATCAAAAGAAATAGATCAAAAAGAAGAAAGGTAACTACAACTCCCTTCCACACCAGCTAAGAAGAAAAGTATACAACATAGTGAAACAACCACAAATAAACAAGCTCTACCATCCATTCAAGAGATCAAGGAGAGTGCAGAATAGGAAATAGAACTGAGAACACCAAGTACTATCAGAAGGAAAGGTAAAGTAAACACATAGAAAGAACCTCCAAAAAGAAAAATAATAAGAAGGAAGGAAACACAACATTTAGATCCAAAATTTAGAACTACAAGGAGTCAAGTGAAAAATCCATTGGCAAAGATGATACAAACTAAAGCTGAAGAAGAAGATACAAAATATGAAAAAGAAATAATGACATGGGGTAAGAAGTCAGGAAGGAAATACTGTAAAATATTGAAAAACCCTACTAAGATGACACAATGCATCACTAAAATGTGATTAGTTGGAAGAATAAACTTTTAGGAATGGGAACACTAATAGGGGGGGGTGAATCAGTGTTCACTATATTTTATCTTTTTGATTTATTCTTTAGATTGAACTTGAATACTTAAATACTGAAATGAACATCAACATAAACACAAAACATGAAATCACCACATAACACCAATATGGTTATGGGGAATCCCAAATAGGTAAAAACCCTAGTGGGAATTGACACCCACTAATATTATGTACTAGTGTTTTATGATCCTTATTAGAAGATCCTTAACCCTGTTAGGAGTTGCTTTACAATGTGTTTAGTACAATGACCTTGTCAAGGGTCAGACCCTGTTAGGAGTCTTTTACAATAAACCCTATTAGGGGTGTGGATGCACTATCCTAGATTTCACTACTCAAGTGGTGAAGGCTACAACCTTCTGATCTCAAATACACACTATATCTGCTAGATGAACTGTCACTATGACACTGCTTGTCTGATCAGTTCCTTTGATGAACTGATGCTTTGACCTCTTTCAAAGCTTTAATACATCTTATCAACTCTCCACATACTTCTTCTCTTCTTATCACAACTCTATATCCCCTATCATGCTGATTACAATGGGCGCATCTAATATTTATATGCGCATACAAAACAAATAACTAGGTCAGCCCTTTAACTGATTACATACAATGCTTCCAATTGAATTCGCTCAAGCATGTTTTAAAAAAAACATAATTACATGTTGGAAACCTAATTACAATAGGTGCATAACCTTTACAACATAATAATATAACCACAAACTAAAATACCAATAGTTGTCTGCTTGCTCTATTCTTCTTTGGCATTCACTGTCTATGCAACTTGAACTCTTTGTATCTTCCTCATACTAAATCTTCTAATCATGCAATCTTAGACTTAGCATAAATATGATTTAACCAACTTAGCTTCTAGGGTGCATACCATAATTCTATTGTATGCATGTGCACTAATGCTCTGATCTTCAGGTACTCTGTACATTGTCTAGTCTTCAACACTTAGCCAATTTCTGATCTTCTCATCAAGTGTGCTAACTCCAAAACACTAGATGACTTTGTTGCCATAATGAAAACACTATATTAAGTCATATACACTAGTGTATTCAACTTACCAAAATCTCCTGCTTTGTCATTGATGACAACAAAGGAATATGACAAAGTTGCTAATTATCCCTTACTACCAAAAACTTCTATCTTATATCTCCCTTATACATATCTATAACCCATAGTCTATACATAGTCCCCCTTTGAAATTAATGAAAAAGGTTCTTCAAAACTACATCTACAAATACTTATAGTAAGAGAACATCCAGATATGTTATCTATAAGCTTTGGATCTCTTTCTTCCAAAATGTAATCAATGAATTAACAATCTGGAGATAGGCGCATAGTGCATACTATAGCTTCTCCATCTTCTCCAAATCTATGCTAGGACCATGATCATATGTCACCATGGTGGCATCAATATCCTTGATATTCTTATTAAGAATATCTAGTGAGGGTGCAAGAGCATTTCTAAGCTGATTCTACCTAGCCCTTATTTTTGACATCTCCTTTTCTGCCTTCTCAATCTTGTAAATTTGTCCTTGATATACATTATTGCACATATTTACATCAGTGGATGGGTCTTTCACTTATTTCTTTACTTGCTCTATCATAGCTTCTGCCTCTTGTATCTTCTTAAAATGGTCATCAGTTAACTTGTCCTAATCCATACAGTCAGCAATAATCTTTATACCACTTGCTGCAAACTCCTTCAAAGATGCTTGTCCAATCTTTAGTGAGCTCAAGTCAAGTGTAAAGTTACTGACCAACTCATTGAGCCTCTTCTTTATGTACTTCTCTTCTACAACTTGAGATGTAGATTCTTCCAAGCTGGAAAAATTAGTCTTAAAGGCTATGAGGATGTTGCTAACATCATCAATTGTACTGACCTTAGACACTTTCTTATCTAAGGTAGCAGGTTGTTCAATATGTTCAATGAATCAACAAATAGGGGATTCCTCATTACTTGTTTCTCCTTGGCCTTCTCTATAGCTAAGAAACTGATCTGGATCAGGTCTTCTTCTCCCCATGAATCCAAACTAGTTGTGTCAGGTGTCAAACTTGACAACAATGAATCTAAGTGTACTAGAATAATAGGAGTACTATCCATTACTTACTTTTTGACTCTTATTGTCATTTCAATAGGTGACTTATCTATTGGTTCATTTTATTTTGTCTCTACTTCTCCTTTTTGTTTTTCTACTTCCTTTTCTTTTTCTTATTCTTTCTTTTCTTCTTCCTTTTCTATCTCTTTTCCTTTTTCTTCTTCTTTCTTTTCTATTAGATCCTCAATCAGTACTTCTTGTTGATTGGGAGGAGTGTTGCTACATAGATTTTCAGCCTCTTGAGTGATTACAAAGGCTTCTTCAAACTTTTCCAATCGGTATCTGAGGCCACCACTGCAATTTCAACATTTTCGATGAAAATTGTTTCATCCTTGTGTGCTTCTGACATGGGTGTAGACTTCTCTACCTCTGTGGATGCATCTACTACATGTGCTGAATCTTGTGGACATGTAGATGGTAAATTTATGGTCTTTGACTTATTTGCAACCTTTTTGGGTACTTGAGTTGTGGGCACAGTAGCTAGATACATGTGTCTATTCATGAAGACCTTCTCAAAGGCTTTCTATGTTTCCTTTGCAACTAAATCAAAGTTTTTGTCCATTATATGTAAAGTTCTTGTTTTTGTTCTGAGGTGTGGCTTCACCAGATCTAACAATAAATTTTTCTCCTCTAGAGAACATACTGGAAAACTCTCATCTAATATCTTCTCTCTTATTCTCAAATCTTCCTCTATTTCTTGTCTCTTTAGGAATTCTAATATGTTCCACACATTATCCGGAATCATAGTTTTCAGTTCTAGGACTATCCTTTTGAACTTCAGCATATGTTTGATAATTATTCCATGGATTTTTTATATGTCAATTTCACTATACTTCTCATAGAACTTCCCTACTTGATCTATCCTACCTTCATCAATGATCCTTGCACTTAACACACTAGGACTAGGTTTGAAGCTTACTTCTAGAGGTACTTGAGTGTTCTTCCTATTCCTTGTTACTCACGAGGATGGATGACCAGTGTTGATCTATTTCTTCTTCTTAGGCATTGCCTTATACTCAGGAGGAGCAGTAAGGTCAACTGTTATTGTGGGCATAGGAGGAGTAATATTAGCTTTACCCTTCTTGTCATCTGATTTCTCTATTTTCACCTTCTTCATCTTTGGATCCTCAAATTTTATTTCTATTTCCAAATAAATCTTTTCTTGCCTTGCTTTGTCTAAATCTACTTATGATACTCCATGAATTATCAAAATTTATGAAGTAACCTTGGCAACCTTCCTTTTTGTTGCTGTGCTGTTCAAAACTGCATCAACTTCTCTTATTTTCTCTTCATAGGTTCCCCATCTTGGCTCATTAGGGTCTTTAGGTGCTGATAATATTACTTGAGCATATGCTTCTAGGATTGTCTCCTCAACCTCATATCCAAGTGGATGAATCCACTTTGTCCTTGGTTGAACTACTTCCATACAAGCTGTATCAGTCTCCACCATAAAGAAAATACTATCTTTGTACTTTTCAACAATGCTTTCTAGAATCCTATATCTCATTTTCATTTTGACCCTAAATGTTTTCAATTCAAGTGTCATGTAATATTTTAGTGCACTCTCAGTAGATGCCTTGAAGGATATCTGTGGCATAGTAGGAATAGTCTTTTCTAGGAATAAATCTGACACCTTTCCAAGAATGTGGAAATACATGTATATGATCAGAGACACAAATATGAATATCTTGGTCTTTTCATGTTTAATAGCTTTGATGTTGTCTATAAGTTGTGCGTGTAGGATCTCGCATAGATTGAACTTTCCATTCTCTCTCAGAAGTCTAATTACTATAAGAATTGTGGCTACTGACACACTGTTCACCCTGATGGTGTGTTGAAACCTATACCCTAGTATCATAGACATCAAAGTGATTTCTTTCTCCTCTATAGGCTCTATATTCATTTTATGCCTATCACTTCTTGATTTGCATATTTGTTCAAAAATATTTCTTACATCCTTACCCACTAGAAGAATGGTGTCTATTCTTGAGAGGCATGTCATCTCATGAATTAGGTCTCCAGTGATCCTTACTAGAACTTCACCTATTTAGAATAGGTCATCATGAATTTTGCTAAGTAGAATCTTTACCCACTCTGACTCATAGAACTCATATGTAGTCGCATATTCAATAATCGGGTGGTTTTCAAACTGTGCATACTCATCTAGGAAGGTTTTATCTAGTTTCATCATAGTTTCTCAATGCACTCTTATTTCGTCAAGTCCTATAGTCTCCTTCTTACAATATATGTATGCACGGATGTCTTTGACATGCATAACACCCATGAGAGTGCAAGAGAATGCACCTTCTAGGTCGTCTAGAGTGGTCTTGAATGAATGTCTTTTAAACACATATCTTTTCTTCTCCACCACATCAAATACAATGGGAATAGCCATTACTTACTTGTATATTTCTTTCTAAATGATTTCAAAGACTTTTGAATCTGGGCAACGGATTAGGGCTTCCGCAACTGATCAAACACACTACTTCATTGGTGAATCAATCTATAATCCTTCACAATCAACTGCTAGGGATTTTTTTCTCTTCAATCATGCTGAAATTGAATGCAATGAGTAATCTACTAACTTATGTGTACTTTAAAGTGAAAATTCCACCATTAATGCTTTCCGCGTAAACCACATTTTCATTGAAAATTATGTTAACAATTAGCTAGTGCGTTCTTGAACATAAGTTTCTTGCTAGTCTCCAAATGTGCATACTCTGATGGTGAGTATACCAGCCACATAGAGGTTTAGATCTAAATTATCTCCCCCTATGACCCTAAGGGCTATTGATGTAGAAGCATCTTGAGTCTTTGAGAAATCTTTCATCAACCAAAAACATTTCCTGAGTCTTGTACCTATTTTTTGTTGTTTGAATTATAATATTTGCATTTGATGGTTTCATGTTGTGAAATTCTTACATGATTTTGAGGACCTATTTTGGAACCTTCTCCTATGAGAACATAAATATTGGATGGACTGTTTCAAAGTTACAGTTGTTTTCCTTCCCGTCGGAGCTACGTTTTCCTGCAGTTTTGGTGCTGATTGTTCATAGTGGAGATCTTGATCCATAAAGAATCAGCCTTTTTTCTCTTAATTAATTTTAGAGGACCTAAATTAATATCATTTCCCAAGATCACAAGCCCTAATTCATTATGAGTAAAAAGTTATGCCCATTTTTCCCCAGGACCTATTTTTTGCTAGTTTTTGGGTGTAACGTGTAGTGTTTCTTCTTGCGCACTTATGTGTGATCAAATGGGGATTTTTGAAGTTAAAGGAATGTTTTTGGGTCATTTTAGGACCTAAATCCAAAGGCACATCAATTTATATTAATTATAGCATTATTTTTGGTTTAAATCTTCCAAACTGGACCTATAATGTAATTAAATCCCTGACTGGCCGACCTGTGGCTTAGCTGGCTATATAAGGAGTCTAGATTGATGTAGTAGGGAAGGAAGGAGATCCAAGAGGGATAATTATCAAGATATATCATTGGATAAAAATATAGGATGCAAGCGGTGATTCTGATTTCATAATGCTCATTGTATAAGGTCGAAACCTAGAAGGCCTCACAGCCGGGCATGTTGAAAGAAATAATATAATTCTCTATTGTTGCTGCCAGTTGATTGTCTCATATCAATTTTGATTTCATTAATTTCATGTGATATTATATTTCTTCCATTTTGTAACTCTGAGCAAGGGCTTGTTTGTGGATTCAAGTGGATTCAATTCTGCTTGATTCTGCTTGTATCTACCCTGCCCCTGTGTCAAGTGGTATCAGAGCGAGTTCTTTCTTGTGGATTGGTTCATGGAGAACCTTATTGGATTGGTTGTAGGGTGGAAGATCTGAGATCTAACCTATAACTTGTAGAAGGTTATGATCTTGCTAGAACCTAATTGTCAAGATGGTTTGTGGTAGAGGAAATGATAATGCTATCATGGATATGTTGAGGTAGATTGCAACTAGGCTTGAAGCTATAGAGATAGCCAAGAGAAGAGGTGCACATCTTGAAGATGTTAGTGATGAAGAAGAAGAAGTAGCACCTAATCCTAAACCTAAAGTTGAACAAGATGAGGAAAGACTTTTGAGAGTTTTATCTAAGGCTAACTCCAAACCTACAGTTGAAGTTGCTTGCTATGATGGAAGACTTGAGACTGATACACTTTTGGATTAGATCTCTGAGATGGATAAATAATTTGAGTATGAAGGTACTCCTAATAATAAGAAGGTTAAGATATCAGCCACAAAGTTGAAAGGGCATGCATCTCTTTGGTGGGATCATTTGCAAACTGAGAGACAAAAGAGAGGAAAAGAAAAGATCAAGACATAGATGAAGATGCTTGGAAAGATGAAGAAGAAGTTTCTTCTAGCTAACTACCAAGTTATTTTGATGAGGAAAATGAAAAATATAAGACAAAAGGACATGAGTTTGAAAGAATATACTAAGGAATTTTACAAATTGGATATCAGATCTAGACATGTGGATGATGAAGTTGAGAAAGTGGCTAGATATTTTAATGGCCTAAGGACATCAATTCAAGATGAGATCAATTACGTGAAGATAGAAAGTGTGGAAGAAGCATATCAATTTTCTTTGAAGGCTAAAGAGAGATTGAAAAAGAGGAAGAGGTGGTAGATTTTAGAGAAGTAGAGGAAGATCTTATGGAGAAAGTAGTGGATTTGACAATGTAGTGCAAGATAAAGGAAGGAAAGATGAACCTACTAAAAGAGGTAATTACTCTAGAGGTATAAGCTATACTGGTTACTCTAGGAATTAAAATAATGGGAAAAGAGAAGAGAAATCTTGGTTTAAAGGTACTTGTTACAAATGTGGTGAAGAAGGAGATAGAGCTTTTGAATGTACTAACTCTAGAAAGAAGACTAGAGGTAATGGCAGAAATAATTTGGCTTGTGAAGAAGTTGAGGAAATGTCTAATGAACCTGAACATGGTGGGAACTTGATGCTAAGAAGGATCTTGTGGAATGAATAAGCTGATGAGGAACCTATTCTAAGGAAAATTTTGTTCCGAACCAGATGTAAGATCGCTGATAAATGTTGCAAGGTAATCATTGATAGTGGAAGTTCTGATAATTTGGCATCCGAATAGCTGGTTAACAAGTTGCAATTGTGGAGATTGAAACATCCTAAGGCTTACCATATTGCTTCGATCCAAAAGGAGCATAAACTACTTGTAAGTGAACAATGCCTTGTTAAATTCAAATTTGGGAATTATCATGATGAAGTCTTGTGTGATATTATGCCTATGGATTGTTGTCATATTCTTTTGGGTAGACCTTGGCAGTATGATAGGAAATCTTTGCATGATGGTAGATTGAATCAATATACTATTTGGATGGATGGAAAGCAGCAACTGTTATTGCCTTTGGTAGATAATTTTGATGGTCACTGTACTACAATCATAGTATGCTTGTTTGATGGTAAAAAATTTACAAGAGAAATGAATGAACATAATATTTTCTTTTCATTGAAGCATAAAAGTGGACAGTCAAATAAGGTTGTTGATGCCTTGAGCCGAAGAAGAAGTTTGTTGACAGAGATGAGAGTTGAGGTACTTGGTTTTGATGATTTGAAGTGTTTTTATGAGCCTGACATTGATTTTGTAGAACCTTGGAAAGCCTGTAAGGAACACATAGTGAGTGATAAGTGGACTGATTATTTGATTCAAGAAGACATGTTGTTTAAAGGAGTTCAGTTGTGCATACCTAGAGGATCTATGAGAGAGAACATAATGAAGGAGAAACATAGTGGTGGACTTCCTGGACATTTTGGAATTGATAAGACTATGAATTTGATTTTAGAAAGATACTTTTGGCCATAGATTTACAGAGATGTATAGAGAATGGTTAGAGGTTGCAGAATTTGCCAAACAACAAAAGGAACTAGTCAGAATTTGGGATTGTATACACCTTTGCATGTACCTGATAGACCTTGGAAAGATGTGAGTATGGACTTTGTTCTTGGATTGCCTCAAACTCAGAGAGGTAACAATTCTATTTTGGTAGTGGTTGACAAATTTTCTAAGATGGCTCATTTCATACCTTGTAAGAAGACATCTGATGCATTGCATGTAGCTGAATTATTCTTCAAGTGGTAAGATTGCATGGTTTGCCTAAGTCTATTGTTGCAAAAAGAGATACTAAGTTTACTGGTTACTTTTGGAGAACACTTTGGAAAGAGATGAATATAGAATTTAAGTTTAGTTCTACATTTCACCCTCAGATAGATGGATAGACTACAGTTGTGAACAGAAGTTTGGGAAACTTGTTGAGATGTTTAGTTGGAGATAAACTTGTTAATTGGGATTTAGTTTTGGCACAAGAAGAGTTTGCAGATAATAATTCCATGAACAGAAGCACTAAGAGGACACCATTCAAGATTGTTACTAGATTTCATCCTAAGGGAACCACAAAGTTGAGAGATTTACCTACTGAGACAAGAAGAAGTGTTGAAGCTGATCATTTTGCAAAATACATGAGAACTCTACATGATGAAGTTAAAAGGAATTTGGAGGACAATAATCTAAAATATAAATAGAGAGCAGATAAGAGAAGGAGACATAAATCTTTTGAAGTTGGATGTGAGGTTATGATTCATTTGAAAAAGAATAGATTTCCATTTGGTACCTACAACAAGCTGAAAATGAAGATGTTTGGACCTTGTAAGATTTTGAAGAATTTTGACAGTGGAAATACTTATGAAGTGGAATTACCAGAGGACATGGATATATCACCTACATTAAATATTTCTGATACATTTGAGTACTTTGAATAAAATTATGAGATTGAAGATGATCTAGACTATCCAAAGAAAAATAGAGACAACATTCAGAAGATTTTGAATAGCAAAGTTGGCAAGAGTACAAGAGGAAAAGACTACATGGAATATCTAGTTCAGTGGAAGAACAAGCCAGTTGAGGATAGTTCATGGATTACACAAGCTGAGTTGGATTTTTATGACTTAGGTTAGAATATGATAATTTCCTAATGTGGACATCAGTTCTTTATCTACCCCAAGTGTCTGATGCAGGAGCATCTTGGGTCTTTGAGCAATCTTGCATCAACCAAAAACATTTCCTGATTCCTGTAACTATTTTCTGTTGTTTGAATTATAATCTTTGCATTTTATGGTTTCATGTTGTGTGATTCCTACATGATTTTGAGGACATATTTTGGAATATTCTCCTATGAGCACATAAATATTGGATGGACTATTTCAAAGTTACAGTTGTTTTCCTTCCCGTTGGAGCTGTGTTTTCTTGCAGTTTTGGTGCTGATTGTTCATAGTGGAGATCTTGATCCATAAGAAATCAGTCTTTGTGCTCTTAATTAATTTTAGAGGACCTAAATTAATATCATTTCCCAAGATTGTAAGCCCTAATTCATTATGAGTAAAAATTTATTCCCATTTTTCCCCGGGACCTATTTTCTGCCAGTTTTCGGGTGTAATGTGTAGTGTTTCTTCTTCCACACTTACATGTGATCAAATGGGGCCTTGCACAGTTAAATGCATTTTTTGGGGTCATGTGAGGACCTAAATCCAAATTTGAATCAATTTATATTAATTCTAGCATTATTTTTGGTTTAAATCTTCCAGACTGGACCTATAATGTAATTAAATGCCTGACTGGCCGACCTGTGGCTTAGCTGGCTATATAAGGAGTCTAGATTGATGTAGTAGGGAAGGAAGGAGATCCAAGAGGGATAATTATCAAGATACATCATTGGATAAAAAGATAGGATGCAAGTGGTGATTCTAATTTCATAATTCTTTTTGTATAAGGCCGAAACCCAGAAGGCCTCACAGTCGGGCATGTTGAAAAAAATAATATAATTATCTGTTGTTGCTACCAATTGATTGTCTCATATCCATTGTGATTTCATTGCTTTAATGTGATATTATATTTATTTTTTTGTGTAACTCTAAGCAAGGTCTTGTTTTTGGATTCAAGTGGCTTTAATTATGTCAAGTGTCTGATGTAGGAGCATCTTGGGTCTTTGAGTAATCTTGCATCAACCAAAAACATTTCCTGATTCCTGTACCTATTTTTTATTGTTTGAATTATAATATTTGCATTTTATAGTTTCATGTTGTGTGATTCTTACATGATTTTGAGGAACTATTTGGGCATCTTCTCCTATGAGCACATAAAGATTGGATGGACTATTTCAAAGTTACAGTTGTTTTCCTTCCCGTCGGAGCTGCATTTTCCTACAATTTTGGTGCTGATTGTTCATAGTGGAGATCTTGTTACATAAGGAATCATAATTTTTAATATTAAGGAATTTTAGAGGACCTAAAGTACCATTATTTCCCAAGAGTGCAAGCCCTAATTCATTATGAGTAAAAAGTTATGCCCATTTTGCCCCGATACCTATTTTATGCTAGTTTTCGGGTGTAACATGTAGTGTTTCTTCTTGCACACTTATGTGTGATAAAATGGGGACTTTTGTAGCTAAAAGAATGTTTTTGGGTCATGTGAGGACCTAAATCCAATTTTGCATCAATTTATATTAATTCTAGCATTATTTTTGGTTTAAATCTTCCAGATTGGACCTATAATGTAATTAAATGCCTGACTGGCCAACCTGTGGCTTAGCTGGCTATATAAGGAGTCTAGATTGATGTAGTAGGGAAGGAAGGAGATCCAAGAGGGATAATTATCAAGATATATCATTGGAGACAAAGATAGGATGCAAGCAATGATTCTAATTTCATAATTCTCATTGTATAAGGCCGAAACCTAGAAGGCCTCACAGTCGGGCATGTTGAAAGAAATAATATAATTCTCTATTGTTGATGCCAGTTGATTGTCTCAAATCCATTATGATTTCATTGATTTCATGTGATATTATATTTCTTCCATTGTGTAACTCTGAGCAAGGGCTTGTTTGTGGATTCAAGTGGATTCAATTCTGCTTGATTCTGCTTGTATCTACTCTGCCCCTGCATCAGCTATTCATCCAGATGTAGAGGATGCATCCACTGTGGATACATCAAATACATTCTCATCAACCTTATCCTTCTTTGTCTCTAAGAAAATTAAGCTCACATCCTCTGAAGATTTCACAAACTTGACTTCTCCTTTGATATCCAATATTGTTTCTTTTGGCTTTTTAGGGCTTTCCTAACTTTGCATCCTTGATCTACAAAAATTTGAGATGTGTCCAGCCTTGTTACAAGAGTGACAAATAACTAGAGGTCTTATATTCCTTGGCGCATTGACATGGGTTACCATTTTACACTGTCTAGCTAAATGACCATTATAGTTACATATCTGACATGTAACACTCTAAGAACTTCTTACATTTGATTGATTATGATTCCTTTGATTATATTGAGTCTTATTTTTGTAACTTGTCTTACAATTCATAGCTCTATGACCAAATTTATTGCATGGGTAACAATAACCATTGATAGGTCTTACCTCTGTATAGTTCCTTGCTATATGTCCATGCTTGTTACATGCATAACAAGTGTCTTCTACTAGCTTGTGCTCATTCTTGGATGGTTCAATATGATCTTTGGTCTGACTTCTAGTCTCCTTATCATCTGAGGTATCTTCTAGTGCTTTCATTCTTTCTTGCATGTTTTCAATCTGATTTTTTGCTTCATTGTATCCAATGGAGCTAGTATCTCCTTTAAGTCTTCTTGCATACAACTGAGATTCTATCAAATCAAAGTTGGTGTGTAATTTATCAATATGATTCTTTGCCTCTTTCAATTCTAATTGCAAGCTTTCCTTGTTGTTCCTTAGCTCCAAGATTTCCATGTTTTCTTGCCTCAATTCTTCATTGAGTTGAAGGTTCTCTTTGATCTTGTTAGTCCATTTTCCTGTTCGTGCAAAAATCTTATGAAAACAGCCTGTTCCCTGAAAAGTTTTTGTTAAGTGTCCTGTCAGGCCTACAATCACAGTTTTGATGTGCGATGAAGATCCATAATGTTTCATGTTGTGCACTCTTAGCCCTATGTTCTTCCATGTTGTCACCTTGCTTTAGTCTAGATAGAATCTCCTAAATCATAAATCCAGAAAGTTATTTAAGTTCTAGGGTCTGCAGGAAACAATTTTCAGAATCTGCCACAGTGTCGAAAACTCACAGTGTTTTTGAAAATCCATGATGTTTTCAGTCTATGTGAAAACCTTCATTGTTTTTGACCTTATGCCTTCCCACTTTTGTGCACTCATCTTCTGGCATCGAAAACTCTATGTGTTTTCTATCTTTCACTGTGTCAAAAACTTTGTGTGTTTTCGACCTCGGTCTTAACTGGGCAAGTGTGATCATTGGTGGGTCCCAGTTCTTCCCATTGCCTAGTGTGGTTAAAGTTTAGACAAGATCGGTGGGTTTCACATGTTCGCATGGTGAAGATGCATGGTGTCTATCCTTCATGCTTTTGCAACAGCCATCAGATTTTCCTGTGTGGGCGTGCCATGGGTCTAGGTGGGTCTGCATGTTAGACAGTACTGAGGTGCTCATTTCCAATTGGTCCATGTGGTGATGAGTCAAATATGTCAGTGGGGCTTGTGTTAGTGATTTCAATCTAAAGTTGGTATGTGATCATAAGGAATATTCTTTCCCCTTGCGATCATGCACCCACCGTTCGATTGGATGCCGACGGGTTTGTTTATAGTGGGCCCGCTGTTAGAGGATGTTGAGGTGGAAAGGTTCTATTGGATGCAGGGTAGAGATGTGGGCCTAGTGTCAGAAGGGAAGCAGGGGTGCATGCTCTTATTGATTGTCACATCATCACATGTCAGGAATTTCTAACATGTGACCATGTGACCGATTGACGTCTATCTTGTGGGGCTATTGGTGGTGAGGTGGCAGTCTTATGGCCGTGTCACATGATCACAAGGGCCATTTTCATGACTTGCAACCATGCGAAAAGGTTCTTCCTTGCTGAGGCCCGGTGGCAGGTGGTGATGTGGCATCTTTCGGTTGGTCTGAGGTGGTGATGAGGCTTGTCAGTGGGCTCATTGTCTTTTGTTGCGGAGGTGCTTGTTTTGCATTGGTGGGGAGCAGTGATGTGGTGCTGACATGGAGGCTTGTTGTGTGTTTTCATAGCCCATTTTTTGGCTGTGCGATCATGCGACCATTGTTTGGACGTTGCGGTTGCGGAGTTAAGGCAGGTCCATAGTGCCAGTGTTGCCGAGGTGTTCTTTTTTTATTGGTTGTTGACTACTGAATCCACTGATGAATTTTCAAGGGGCTCACGACTTTTATGAACTAAATGTGACCGCTTGATTTGCTAGGAAAAGATAAGATCTATGGCCACATTTTAAATTTTGATGTGACCATTGGTTTTCAAATTTGAATTTTGTAGAGGAGTGTCTTGCTCTAGGGGGGTAAATGAAACAATACCCTGAAGTGTGTTGCAAAGATCTTTTTGGCCAGATTTCTTAGGATTTGGTGTTGATTTTGTACCTTGGGCCAGTACATCTAGTTGGCTATTGAATTAGACTGTTTGAGCTTGCATGATGTGGCTTGATCCCTATCTTATTTGTGTTAACTCCTCGGTAGTGTTAGGTGGATTTGAATTTGGAGTTTGAAATGATCATTGTGCTTGCATTGTAACCCTAGTATAAAGGGATTTTTATGATCATTCGAGGTCATTGGGAGTTAGGTTTTCAAACTTTTCTGGTTGTGAGTCTTCTACCCAGTCTGAATTGTAATGACCTGTTTTGGTATATTTTGACCACAGAAAGAAAATTGTAGGTCTAAGCTATAGTTTGCAAGCATGGTTCCTTTGGATTGATTGTATACACTTGAGGATTCTTCATACTTAATGCAAGCACTTGATTCTTGTCTCTCCTTTGTGTCAACATAGATAAATTTTGAACTTTCTAGTTCATTGCATAACCATTTTATGTATATGCCTTCATTCTTGAGGTCTAATCCAGGATTAGATGAAATGATGCTCTAGATGGGACATAGATTTATCTTTTTTCTATGCAAGGATATTCTGTAAGTAGTAAAGGAGATTGTAAATGTGTTTATGGATTTGAATCTCAGATATATTCTAGTGTGTGTGTGTAGTCTGTCTAAGAAACCTTGCCCAATGGATGAGGCACTGGCCTAGATAAGTATTTCCTTGTTGACATGTCCTGATCGAGGTTGTTATGATTCAAACACATGAAATTAAGAACCATCCTTAAGTTTTCAGTATTTGGTTGTGTAAGGTTCCACCCCATAGTAATGGAGAGTCAATGAATGTGTGGTTATCATTTAGTACTTTCTTACTATCCTTTTATCTATTATTCAAACCCAGTCTTTGGTGTGTGAAGTATAGTTTATACTGGGTTAGGTGCACCCACCTTGGTTTTGTAGAGCCAAAAGTAGAAGAGGGCAGTCTTGTCCCTATAGTTGGTCTAGTTACCCTAAGACCTCATTACATTTTGGAGCTAACCACCCCTAAAATCTATCTGAGGGTATATTGGCAGCCTTAAGTGCATAGGTGTCATTTTGAACACCAACAGATCTTTTCATCATAGACTTCCTGATTGTTAGTCATCTTATCATCCAATTCTTCAATCTATTCTTTTAGGGATGAATTTTCATCATTCAACTTCTTGATCATTATCCCTAAATCACTAGTAGAGCATTCTTTCAAATCATTTCTTAGCCTTTTGATGACTACTTGAGCATCACTGATGTTTCTTTTAGTTCTTCAATTTCTCTTTCAAATCAGTCCAAGTCTTCAAGAGAAGCTTCAAGATTTCTTTTTAGATGTTTCATTTAAGTTTTTTCCATGATCTCCTCAAGTGGTTAAACTTCTTTGTTTAGGACTAGAGCTCTGATACCAATTGTAAGGAATGGGAATAGTGAGAGGGGGGGGTGTGAAATAGTGTTCACTATATTTTAACTTTTTGCTTTATTCTTTAAACTAAACTTGAATACTTAAATACTAAAATGAACATCAACATAAACATGAAACATGAAATCAACACATAACACCAATATGGTTATGGAGAATCCCAAATAGGTAAAAACCCTAGCAGGAATCGACACGCACTAATATTCTATACTAGTATTTTATGATCCTTGTTAGAAGATCCTTAACCCTGTTAGGAGTTGCTTTACAATGTGTTTAGTATGGTGACCTTGTCAAGGGTCGGACCCTATTAGGAGTCTTTTACAATAAACCCTATTAGGGGTGTGGATGCATTGTCCTAGAGCTCACTGCTCAAGTGGTGAATGCTACAACCTTCTGATCTTAGATACACACTATATCTGTTGGATGAACTGTCACTATGACACTACTTGTTTGATTAGTTCATTTGATGCATTGATGCTTTGACCTCTTTCAAATCTCTAATACATCTTATCAACTCTTCACACACTTTTGATCTACTTATCTCAACTCTATATCCCCTGCCATGCTGATTACAATAGGTGCATATAATATTTATATGTGCATACAAAACAAATAACTAGGTCGGCCCTTTAACTGATTACATACAATGCTTCCAATTGAATTGGCTCAAGCGTGTTTACAAAAAAAAAAAATTACATGTTGAAAACCTAATTACAATAGGTGCATAGCCTTTACAACATAATAATATAATCTCAAAAAAAAATACTAGCAGTCAGTTGTTTGCTTTGTTCTTCTTTGGCATTCACTATCCGTGCAACTTGAACTCTCTGTATCTTCCTCATACTGAATCTTCTTACCATGAGCTCTTAGACTTAGCATGAATATGATGTTACCAACTTAAGTTCTAGGGTGCATACCATAATTTTTTTGTATGCACATGCGCTGATGCTCTGATCTTCAGCTACTCTATACACTGTCTAGTCTTCAAGACTTAGCCAATTTTTTATCTTCTCATCAAGTGTGATGACTCCAAAACAATCAATTTCTGATCTTCTCATCAAGTGTGCTAACTCCAAAACACTATATGACTTTTTTTCCATAATGAAAACACTATATTAAGTCATATACACCAGTGTAGTCATCTTTCCAACATAAACCACACTGCATTTTCAAAGCTTTTGGAAGAAGACAAATAATTGATTGAAGATACAATTGTGAAGCATTTTAATGCATACAAAAAATACCCATGACATATCAAAAAATAATTTACCAAAATAATTGTATGAGACTTTACTTGTTAGAAAAAATTTAGCTTATCAAAAAGTTGAAGAGATAAGATAAAGGGGGTTAAAAAAAATCATGCAACTATTATCTGATAATGATATAGAGATTTATACATAAGAGCTTAAGAAAGCATTCATAATAAAGACACTAAAAACTATGGTATTAGTCAATGAAGAACCAAAATTGGAATAGGATATCACAAAGTTATGGAAGGATATACTCAATAAAGAGAAAGATGAAGCATACTTAGAGGGAGGACCATCACATATTGACAATTCATTTACAATCAATGAATTAATTGGAAATGCACCTAGTGCAATCAATATGCAAAGACATAAGGATGAAGTAATTATTGAGTATATTTTTGAGGAAATGGTGAAAAAAGACACACCATAATAGATGCCTAAAGAAAGAGAAACTAAAAATGTTGACACATATTTCAACACATCTACTGAACAAAGATCACTGGAAACTAATAAGGATACAAAGAACCAACATGATACTATATCAGTCACATAACAAGAAGAATTACCAAAAGAAACATTGCTAAGTAAAAAGGAGATACTCCAATAACTGAAGAAGAAAAAAGAAGTGTTGGACACAAATGAGAAGAACCCAATATCAGTTGAACAAAAACACTTACCACTCAATTATTTGGAAATAGATACCGAGAAGGAACCATTTACCGAGAAACAATAGGAGACTACAGATACTAGAAGAAAAGATTAGGAAAAGAGTGATACCGGTAGAAATGATCAATCATCACAAGTACCAATAGATTTAAGAAAAGAAGAATCTAGTAAAATAAATGATAGGGATGAGAAGAAAGATAAAGAAAAGAAAGATCAAGACACAACCAATGATGAGGAAAAGGAAAAAGATCTTGATAAGGAGAGAAAGGAGATCAAAAGAAAAAGGAAGCATGAGGATAAAGAATAAGATGAAGATGATGAAGGAGACATTGATGATCCTCAATTTGTGATATCAAACAAGATCCCAAAAAGATGAATTAAAAAAGGATAAAGAAAAATATGCAAGAATGTTGCGTTTGAAGGAAAAATTGGACAAGGAAATAGCTAATAAGTTAAGGAGAAGATTTCTCAATAGGAAATTCTATTGGAAACTACAATTGAAGCAATTTTTGTATTGTCATTGATGTCAAACCTTAACTGGTAAGACTATTGCTACTTAGGAAAGTACTATATCTATTGTGAGAAGGGAAAGAAAGGATGGTAACAATAGCACCTAGGGAAAGGTTGAATTATCTTGATACTGCAAAGTGTACTTGACTATGTTGTACAATGATGGGACAATGTATTGTTTATCTTAGTAAGATTGAGGACTAAAAGGCTTAACCAAGAAAAAATGAAGAAATCATGTTTAAGCCAAGTTATGTTAGTGTCGACCAAGTTAGTGTATGCCGAGCAAAAAGCTAGTGTCAACCAAGTATCAGTTAATTGTCGACGAAGACAGTATATGCCAAGGAAATAGTTTTAGTAGTGACCGAGTGTTTTACATGAAGATCAAGTGGATGATCATAGTATTGATGAAGCATTAGCATTTTATATTTGAAGATAATTCAGATTTGGAGCTGACATTGTTGAATTCTTGGATTATGTAAAACTTGTTGACTTTATTTATTGATTATATGGAAGCATTTAATGCTTTGTAAAACATTTTATTTTAAATCTTTATGAGATTTGAGATGATTCTAGAAGAGGAGATGAAGAACATGAAGTGGGTAGATTCAATGAATCTGACCTAACCCTAAGATCTATGAAGGAGATTAAGCGGCAAAAGATAAGATTAACCTAATAGAGAAAAGTATTAAGGGAACCTAAACATTAGGTATGAGAATGCATGGGTGAAGGAGATGCTGGAAGAATAGTAAGTTTTATTGACTGTATAAGGGAACAGGCTGAAGGAGGAGTGTGGTGATTTTTTGAAGAAAAGTTTCGAGCAGATCAGAGATGGAAATGGCAAAGTTTCAAATTCAGTAAACCAGCATTTATGTATGGAATTGGATCTGATATTTGAAAAGTGAGTTGTATGTTTTTCAGATCAATACTACTGCTACTTTCTAACCATTGTAATAGTCAAAATCCTTTTAACAGAGGTTGACCTAATAGTCATATGTTAAATCATTTGAACAAGGTTGCATTCTAATGGAGTGTATGTAAGTCCTGTAACAAGGCTCACTTTTAACAGGGTGATTGAAATCCTTTAACTAGGTCACACCTGACAGTGTGTATTGTAACCTTTGACAGGGTTAGCTTTTAACTGAGCTCACTTCAGAAGAGTTAAAATAATAGTAGCATATTACAAAGTGGTTTTTCCCATATTGGGTTTCCACTATAAATCTTGGTATCAATACTTGTGTGAATGTTTTGGTTTGAACATTTCTATGTTTTACAAGTTAGTTACAACTAGGAAGTGGACTGCAGTGTTATATGTTTCTATTATTGAATCAATGATGATCGAGTTTGTTTTGGTTGCTTGATCTGATTTAAAGAAAAAATTTTGAAGTTATTTTATACATCAGGACCTAAGAACAACTGATTCACCCCCCCTCTCTATTGTTCTAAATCATATTAACAATCAGTATCAGAGTTGTGTTGCTTATTGGTGTCTATAGAAAATTATTTTAAAGGGACTTGAAGCAAATGATCAAGATGTATAGAAGGAGGTACCAAAGTTGAACAAAGAAAACTTTCCTACATGGCAAAGCTTGATGAAGCTACATTTGGCCAATATTGGTGATTCTATAAAATACTACATTGAGCATGACTATGTCACACCTATTGTACCTTTGACTGCCGAGGAAATGAGTGCTAAGCAAGAACATAACCAGGCAATGCTGGAAATTGCATCTACCCTAAGCTATCTGAAATTTGAGGATATTAAGGACTGCACAAATGCTAAAGATATGTGGGACACTCTTGCAAAGATCTATGGTGGTGATCTATATGTGCTGAAAGCCAAAGTTGAGATTCTTAGAGGTAAGTTTGATGAAATTAGAATGAATGAAGATGAAAACATTGCACAATATTATGGTAGAATAAAAGAAGCTGTGAATTCTATTATAGGAGAAAATGGAACTATTGATGATGAGACCATAATTGGAAAAGTGCTAAGAACCCTACATCTTATATATGCTATTAATATCTGAGCTATTTAGGAATCTAGATTTAACTCAGGAAATGTACTTACTTTGGAAGGTTTGATTGGAAAATTGACTGCTTTTGAACTATCTAACTATGATAATTTCACTGTTGGTAGTATTGGAAATGTTAAATCTTCTTTTAAGTCATAATTAGTTCCGAATAAGCTGAAGAAAGAAAAAGAAAGATGCACTAGTGAAAGTGAAAGAGAAAGTGAAAGTGACAGTGACACTACTGATGAAGATCTTGAAGATCTAGAAGCTCTTATGGCTAGAAGACTGAGAAGAGGAAAAGGAAAATATAAAGGTAAACTCCCTATTATATGTTTTGCATGTAATAAAGTCGGTCATATAGCTTCTAGATGTCCTGATAGGAAGGATAAAGATGAAGAAAGAAATAGCAGACACAAAGATAGAAGAGATGACAAAGGCTACCGAAGGTACAAAGACTACAAAGGAAAAGGTAAGAAATCTTGTTACATTCCTGAAGAAGAGACTGACACTGATAGTAAAGATTTTGAAATTGACATAGTCTATGTTGCAATGAAAGATGAATCTAACGAGGATGAGAAAATTGCATTGATTTCCTATGTGAACAAGAATGACAAATGGATTATAGACAGTGGTTGTTCACATCACATGACTGGTGACAAAAGTAAGATTGAGACCTTACATCATTAGAAAGGTAAAATTTTAACATTTGGTAATGACGCACCATGTCCTGTTAGAGGAAAAGGATTGATTAATCTAGCTGATAAAATCTCTTGTGAAAATGCTTATTAGGTTGAAGGATTGAATTATAATTTGCTAAGTGTTGCTCAGCTCAACAAAACTGGCTACCAAGTGGAATTTCATCACAAGAAATCTAAGATATTTGATGCTACTGGTGAACTAATTGGAAGTGGTGAGCAGACTAGAGGTAATTTGTTCTATCTTGACCTACCTCAAGAAATATGTATGATTACACAACTTGATTACATTTGGTTATGGCATAAGAGGCTATGTCATGTTAACTTTGACAATCTGGTAGAGATAAGTAAGAAGAAGAAAGTAAGAGGCCTACCTAGATTGAAGAAACCTGAGAATGTGATGTGCAAAGAATGCCAGTTAGGAAAAATGACTAAGTCAAGTTTCAAGAGAAAAACCTTTACTTCTAAACACATTTTAGATTTGGTTCATACTGACCTTTGTGGACCTATGGGTATACAAAGTTACTATGGAGCTAGATACTTTATCTTGTTTGTTGATGATCATACCAGGATGATGCATGTAATGTTTCTGAAAGAAAAATTTGATGCTTTTCAATTTTTTAAGTGGTATTTGTCAAAAGTTGAGAAGGAGATAGGTAGGAACCTAAAATGTCTTAGATCTGACTGAGGTGGAGAATTTACATCAAATGAATTCAATCTATTTTGCAATGATAGAGGAATCAAAAGATAGATGTTTGCACCAAGGACACCTCCATAGAATGGTATAGCAGAAAGAAGGAACAAACATATTTTGGATTGTGCAAGGACATTATTGATTGAAAAGAATGTGTCACAAAAATACTAGAAAGAAGCAATAAGTACAACTATTTACACTCTTAACCGGGTACAAATCAAGAAAGGTACAAATTTGACACCCTATGAATTATGGTATGGGCATGCATCGAGTGTTAAATACTTTAGAATCTTTGGAAGCAAGTGTTACTTATTGAAAGACAATAGGAATGGAAATTTTGATGCCAAGAGTGATGAAGGCATATTATAGGCTACTCCACAAAAAGTAAAGATTATAAGTGTTTGAACTCTAACACTAACAAAATTGTGGAAAGTGTGAATGTAAAAATTGATGAGTATGGAGAAAGAAATGAAGCTGATAGAAAAAGAGAACCAGAAGATTACAGATCTTTTGTGTACATTGAGGAAATAGAAGAGGCAGGTAATAGACTTGCACATGATACCGAGTCTTAGGAAAACAATGTTGAGTGCCAGGAAAATAGTGCCGAGAGAGAACAAGAACATGTCATGCTACAAGACAATGTTGTCGAGTATCAGGAAGAGGTTGTTAAGCATTTAGAGGCTGAATCTAACAATCTTGTTGAGGAACCTGATGAAATAGAGGAGAAAAATGCTGAACCTATTTTGGCAAAATATCTAAGAAGACATCACAAGCCTGAATAGATAATTGGAGATAAAGACACTAGAATTCAGACCAGAAGAAAAACCAAGGATCCAACATGCTTACTATTTGTGTTTGAACCTAAGACAACTAAAGAGGCATTAGAAAATGAAGACAAGATACAAGCAATGAATGAAGAGATTGACCGGATAGAGAAGAATGAAACCTAGACTCTAGTGCCGAGACCTGCAGATAAGAATGTTATAGGAACAAAGTGGGTGTTTCAAAACAAGTTGAATGAAAAAGGTGAAATCACTAGGAACAAAGCTAGGCTGGTATGCAAAGGCTATGCACTAGAAGAAGGAATAGATTATGGGAAGACATTTGCCCCTATAGCTAGATTGGAAGGAGTAAGAACTCTGCTTGCATATGCTACTTATAAAGATTTAAAGGTATATCAAATGGATATCAAGTCTGCATTTTTAAATGGTGTACTAGAAGAAGAAGTCTACATAGAACAACCAAAAGGTTTTATTGATCCAAATAGAAGACACATGGTATGCAAACTGAACAAAGCATTGTATGGATTGAAACAAGCTCCCAGAGCATGGTATGAGAGGTTGCATAACTATCTGATGCAGATTGGATTTTCAAGAACAAATGACACAAGCAATCTATACTTGAAGGATGAAGAAGGAAAAGATGCTAGACCAATGGGAACTCCTATGATTACCGGACAAAAGTTATCTAAGAATGATGATGCTGCAGAAGTTAACTAGACTTTGTACAGATCCATGATTAGAAAATTGTAGTATGTTGTACATAGTAGACCAGATATTGCACTAGTTGTTCGGATTGTGGCAAGATTCTCTACCAATCCTAAGGAATCACACATGATGGCAGTGAAAAGAATCATGAGATACTTAAAAGGAACTGCTGACTATGGGTTATATTACAAGAAGAATGACAAATTTGAACTTAGAGTATACACTGATGCTAATTGGGTAGGAAATGTAGATGATAGAAAGAGCACTAGTGGTGGAGCTTTCTTTCCTAGATAGAGATTAGTCTCCTGGACAAGCAAGAAACAAAATTGCATTTCCCAATCTACTGTTGAAGCCGAGTATGTTGCTGCTGCAGTAAATTGTTCAAATTTAATATGGATAAAATAGTTGTTGATAGGCATGAAAGAAGAAATCACTAAACCTATTGTTATTTTCTATGACAACACAAGTGCCATCAATATTTTTAAGAATCCAGTGATGCACACTAAGACCAAGTATATAGCAATCAAGTATCACTATTTGAGGGAATTGGTACAAGACAAGAAAGTCTGAATGGAATATGTGAATACAAAAGAACAATTGGAAGACATATTCACTAAAGCTTTACTTAAAGAAGCTCATGAGTACTTAAGAAGTCAATTAGGGGTCCTTCCCCTAACTGAGGCTGCCTATTCAAGCTAGGAGCACTACATCAAATATGCTAAAGTAGAAAAAATGACAAATTGATGCAGAAGATTGTCACACTTTAGGACTGTCCTAGAGCTATGAAGAAGAAGCAAAGACAACAAATCAGTCATAAGCAAGTTGACAAAGGGAGAAACATTGAGCTACATAGATATATCTACATTTGTTGGATGTAAGTTTTAGTTGTTGCTTTGGCATTTTTGTCGAAGAGGGAGATTGAACTGAAATGATATTATAACACATGAACTAAAGAGTAGGGATGATGAACAGAAATGAAAGATCAGGATAGAGGAAGATCCAGATACTTCTAATAGTCGTAGAAGTGAGATTTATAGATTCTGAATCAAAATGAAGCTAAGGATATTATAAATTTTCCCTGATGGACAGATAAGTTTTTGGATTGGTTGGTAATCCATGTGTTATTCAGGTGATATCATATGGTGTTGCCATCAATGCCAAAGAGCGAGATTGTTGGAAACTACAATTCAAGCAATTGTTGTATTGTCATTGATGTCAAACCTTAACTGGTAAGACTGTTACTACTTAGGAAAGTACTATATCTATTGTGAGAAGGGAAAGAAAGGATGGTAAAAATAGCACCTAGGGAAAGGTTGAGTTATCTTGATACTACAAAGTGTACTTGACTATGTTGTACAATGATGGGACAATGTATTGTTTATCTTAGTAAGATTGAGGACTAAAAGGCTTAATCGAGAAAAAATGAAGAAATCATGTTTAAGCCAAGTTATGTTAGTGTCGACCAAGTTAGTGTATGCTAAGAAAAAATCTAGTGTCGATCGAGTATCAGTTAATTGCCGATGAAGACAATATATGTCGAGGAAATAGTTTTAGTAGTGACCGAGCATTTTACATGAAGACCGAGTGGATGATCACAGTATTGACTGAGCATTAGCATTTTTATATTTGAAGAGAATTCAGATTTGGAGCTGACATTGTTGAATTCTTGGATTATGTAAAACTTGTTGACTTTATTTATTGATTGTATGGAAGCATTTAATGCTTTGTAAAACATTTTATTATAAATCTTTATGAGATTTGAGATGATTCTAGAAGAGGAGATGAAGAACATGAAGTGGGTAGATTCAATGAATCTGACCTAACCCTAAGATCTATGAAGGAGATTAAGTGGCAAAAGATAAGATTAACCTAACAGAGAAAAGTATTAAGGGAACCTAAACATTAGGTATGAGAATGCATGGGTGAAGGAGATGTTGGAAGAACAGTAAGTTTTATTGACTGTATAAGGAAAAAGGTTGAAGGAGGAGTGTGGTGATTGCTTGAAGAAAAGTTTTGAGTAGATCAGAGATGGAAATGGCAAAGTTTCAAAGTTAGTAAACCAACATTTATGTATGGAATTGGATATGATATTTGCAAAGTGAGTTGTATGTTTTTCAGATCAATACTACTGCTACTTTCTAACCATTGTAATAGTCAAAATCCTTTTAACAGAGGTTGACCTAACAGTCATATGTTAAATCCTTTGAACAAGGTTGCATTCTAATGGAGTGTATGTAAGTCCTGTAACAAGGCTCACTTTTAACAGGGTGATTGAAATCCTTTAACCGGGTCACACCTGACAATGTGTATTGTAACCTTTGATAGGGTTAGCTTTTAACTGAGCTCACTTCAGAAGAGTGAAAATAATAGTAGCATGTTACAAAGTGGTTTTTCCCATATTGGGTTTCCACTATAAATCCTAGTGTCAATAATTGTGTGAATGTTTTGGTTTGAACATTTCTATGTTTTACAAGTTAGTTACAATTGGGTAGTGGACTACAGTGTTATATGTTTCTATTATTGAATCAGCGATGAGCGAGTTTGTTTTGGTTGCTTGATCTGATTTAAACAAAAAAATTTGAAGTTATTTTATACATCAGGACCTGAGAACAACTGATTCACCCCCCCTCTCTATTGTTTTAAATCATATTAACAAATTCAATATATTTGAGGACCTAATGCTAGATGTAAATATTGATGAAGAAGAATCATTGGAGAAACAATTAATAGTATATGTTGATCAAATCAGTGAATTTGGAAATGGTTTGGAGAAGAAGATTTCCCGTGAAAAAACAAAGAAAGTGGAAAACCAAATTGTATATAAGTTATTAACAAAGTTAGCAGTTTTTAAGGTTGAACTATCAAAGGTTATTGAAGGTTTGAAAGAAATTCTAACAAAATCTATATCAATGTATAGTAAATTATGCAATTTTATAGAATTCACTTGAGGTAAGTAAAAAATAAGACTACCGATGCTCATAATGAGCTATTGCAGTATATCAACAACATACAACCAATAATGAAAATTTTTGTAGAGTACTCAACAAAGATGAGAGAATTAATCTCAAAAAATAAAGAATTAATAGAAGAAAAAGAGAGATTACATATGAGGATTTTGGAAGTACAAGGTATTATTACACCTCATATATCTATAAATAAAGAAAGTGTTGATGCAAAAGAGAAAATTTTACAGACACCATAACTTAGTTCTGTGAACAACTTAGAATAGTTATTGTCTGATCTAAATGGACACATTATTGGTTTGAATGCATTGAAAGATTCTCAAAATACCATTTTGTAGAATATAAGAGATAGGTACAATTGTATCATGGACAAAGTGTAGAAATTGTACACCCTGACTAGCCTATATATCATTTGGCATTGATTGCCAAAAAATGGGGGGAAGTAGGGAAAGCAGTAGAAACTAGAAAAAAGGGGGAGAAAGTAGAAAAAGGGAGAACTAGCGTAGAAAAAAAAACAAAAGGAGAAGTAACACAAGATAAGAGACAATTATCATAGGGGGAGATATCGACAAAATGGTTTTGAAAATTTTGAAAATTTTGTGAGACAAAGAAGAATCAGAGAATTAGAGTTTTTTCCATCAATGCCAAAGGGGGAGATTGTTGGAAATCTCATAATATTTTTTTCGTTGATGTCAAGCATCACCAATGTGAGATTTATACTATCAGAAAGATAAATGAGTTATCAGATACTTAAGACAATTATCAGAATAAGGGAGTTAGCTATCGAAAGCCAAAAGCTATTGGATAAAGGAAAACAATGTATTGTAGCTGACAAAAGGGAAAGGAGAAAATGGTTTATGGAAAAGATCAAGATTAAGAAACCCTAAGATCTAAGGTTAGGATTATATGGATCAATGAACAATAATTGGATCAAGGTTTAAAAGGATCAAAGGAGAATATTAAGAGAAGAGAGAGCAGAGAAAGAGAAAAAAAGAAAACAATAAGAAGCTAAGGAGAAAATAGTTTGAAGATAGAGATAGTGACCATAAGGGATCTGATAAGCTTTGGAGGAAAGAAAAAATAGGTCAACTATCTTGTAAGGAATCCTAACAAGTTTCTACAAGGTATTGTAAATCCCTTAACCGGGTAGTGTCTAACAAGACTGTTGAAGTTCGTTGTATGAAATTTTTGTAAATCCTTTAATAGGGTGAATGTCATATACACAGGATAAAACATCTTAGAAAAGTAGTCCTAATAAGATTGTAGATGCATTTAACCATGTATCATTCACTCCTAGTAGGGTGAGTCACTTAGAAAGTGACAGTTTCTATCCTTAACTAGAAAAATCTTTTAGCTACAGTGAAGAGTTGTGGGTACCATCCCCACCATAGTTTTTTCCTCTAACCAAGGCTTTCTGCGAGACCAAAAGTCTATGTGTTATGGGTATGTGAATTATTAATTGAGTTACTTTTATTTACTTTATGTTTTTTTAATTACAACATATCGATAATATAGAAAGGACTATCGATAAATTGAGAATGAAACTATATGTTTATGATTAAAAGTTTGAATTGATACAAATTTGTTAGTACCGATTCACCCCCCCCTCTCAGTACCTAAACTTTCCAATCAATAGAATATACCAAGTAGTCAAACCATAACACAAGTCTCAATTGTTTAAGCACAGTAAATTTTGTTTATTAAAGTCTAGCTGGGCTTATTATGAAAATATTCATATAAAATTGCATCCATATATACTTTTTAAATAAGTATTTAAATAAAATCTTCGTGCATATAAAGACACCATGTATTTTTAATAATAAATAATGTTATTAATTTTCTAAATATAAATATAAATGAAAACATTAATATTAAAACCCACATGTAAAACAAAAAACAATTAATCTTTATTAGTAATTTTTAAAAAAATAAAAAATAATAATAATATTTTTTTTATAAATTTGAAAATTTATATTTATATATATATATATATATATATATATATATATATATATATATATATATATATATATATATATATATATATATATATATATATATATATATATATATATATATATATATGTTACTACTTTCTTTTCATTAAATAAAAAGACTATGCCCATATGCAAATTTTATATATCTATTTTAATTTGATTTAATACCTAGGGTTTCAACAAGAAATACAAACAAACCCTAAGTGAGTTAATTTCAATTTTTTCCCTATGTTTCTTCCAACAAATTCTGGGTTTTTCGAACAAGAAATTCAATAACCAAGTCAAACAGAAAACAATGGAAAATCAAACCATATTCCAAAATCAAAATAAAACCATAATTTCCAAGAATCAATTCCAATCACACATTAGACAATCTTTTCAAAAAAAAATGATAAACATAGGTTTTCAAACCATACTTGAAATCCCCCAATTGAATACAATAAATAAGGCCAAATCAAAGTCTCCCAAAAATCCAATCTTCAAAATAATTCTTTAACTTCTAGGAACCATGATTCTCCTAAGGCTAATAGACATCCTCAAATAATAACTGAAATCCCCCTACTATGGAAAAGATGACAAACTAGGTTTTCAAAACATGCAACTCAAAAAACAAGATTGATGAAGGGTGCTCCCCTTAATACCACAAGCACATAACAGAAATAGAGAAACAATAACAATGATATGCAAGAACAGAAAATTGGCTTCTTATTATCTCCACAAATGTGGAATTACAAACTTTCAGAATTACAATATGCAAAGCCACATGGGCATTCCCTTACAATATTCTGTAGGACAAAGTCTCGAATCAATATCCAGATCTACTACCCAAAACTAACCTAGACAACACTATGGGCCTTCTTTATATAGGCAATTTCCACCGTCCGAGAAGGTTCTAGAAATTTAGCCCTTAGGGCCGACCAAACTTAGAATTATTTTATTTTACAATTTATTACATCAAAGTCGGCTCAAAATGAGTTTTGAAACCCAAACAAAAATTTTGAAGAAAAATTATTTTCTGCCATTTCAGGTGACCCAACTTTCGAAGACCATAAGTCATCGCCCGTTGATCTGATTGGCTATTATAACCCCATTTTGAAAATGCCACGAAGCACTCTACAAGCTTGACCCATGCAAAGTGCATGTCACCCAAATTTTCAACCTCATTCGGAGCCTCTAAAGCCTTCAAAACTGAGTTCAATGTTTCTGTACCCTACTACCAATACCAAAAATCTTCAATATCTTCAAAACTAGACCTGATCTAGCCATGAAACTTTACTGGCAAGCTGATATGACTGAGATGAACCTCCATATGTAAAATTAGACATTCCGAGATCATAAGACCAACTTACTAAAAATAGCAAGTTTCCATAAATAGCAACTCTGCACAAGATAGCCCTTATTGAATACAAAAACAAAAATATTTTTGGGTGATGCAAGATTGCTCTTACACCCAGGATGCTCCTGCATCAGACACCTGGGGTAATTTGAGAAGTGACCCTATCACGACTCAGGTGTGCAGAGGAAAACCAAGAAAATTAACCTCCTCCTTTGTTAGCCATGATGAATCTTCAACAGGTCATCCTTTCCATTTGACCAAATACTCTTCATATGTCTTGTTCCTTGTGCTTCTACCAGCACGATTGTCTAGTATGTCTTCAATCTCCTTGATATCTGAACTGGTTGCTAAAATACTCCACTGTGCTATGGTAACCTCATCTTCAACACCTCCTTCATGATACTTTGTCAAATCTGAAATGTTAAACACTGGTGAAATATTCAGCTCAGTAGGCAATCCTACCTCATATGCATTTCCTGAATCATGCTTTTTCAGCATCTTACATGGTCCAAACTTCTTCATTTTCAGCTTGTTATATGTACCAATTGGAAACCACTCCTTTTGCAAATGAACCATGACTTCATCTCCAATCTGAAATTCCTTATGCCTCCTTTTCTCATCTACCTTAGTCTTATACTACACATTCATCTTGGTAATATGCTTCCTCACCTCCTCATGGATGTTCTTCAAATGTTCTGCAAAATCCTCAGCTTTAACACTACTTATTTCTCCTTTATCTATCTTTCTCAACTCAAATGCATTTCTTGGACTACTTCCATATACAATCTGGAATGGTGATTTACCAGTGCTCCTGTTGATAGAATTATTGTATGCAAATTATGCCTGTGGTAAAATCAAAACCCATCCTGTTGGCTTATCTCCAACCAAACATCTCAGCAGATTTTCCAAACTTCTATTCACCACCTCTGTCTATCCATCAGTCTATGGATGATGTGATGAACTAAACTTCAAATCTATCTTCAACTTCTTCCGCAATGTCTACCAAAATTATCCAACAAATTTAGTATCTCAATTTGAAACTATGGTCTTTGGCAAACCATGTAGTCTCACTTCTTCTCTGAAAAATAATTCTGCTATATGAATAGCATCATTAGTCTTCTTACAGGGAATGAAATGTGTCATCTTCAAAAATCTATCAACCACCACAAAAATTAAATCATGTCCCTGTTGTGTCCTCGGTAAACCCAGAACAAAGTCCATACTGATATCCTCCCAAGGCTTCTCTGGTATAGGTAATGGCTGATACAACCCTATATTTTTCTTCACTCCTTTCGCCATCTAACATACTCTGCAACTCTGTACAAACTTCTTCACATCTTGCTATAATTGTGGCCAATAATAATTCTCACCAACAAAAGTAAGGGTTTTATCATGACCAAAATGTCCAGCCAATCCTCCACTATGCTTCTCCTTGATGAGATTCTCCCTCATAGAACTTCGTGGAATGCACAATTGACTCCCTCTGAATAGCATATCATCTTGGATGATAAAATCTAACCATTTCATCCTATCTAGAGTAACAGGTTCTGTACAAGCTTTCCAAGCTTCACCAAAATCAGGATCCTCTGGATACAAATTCTTGAGTTCCTTGAACCCAACCACTTCAATCTACATCTCTGTCAGCAATAGTTGTCTTCTACTAAGAGCATCCGCAACCCTATTAGACTTTCCACTCCTGTGTTTCAAAACAAATGTATAACTCTACAAAAACTCAACCCATTTTAAATGCCTCTGATTCAACTTTCTTTGACTATTCAAATATTGCAACGCTTGATGATCAGTATACAAAACAAACTCCTTAGGAAGTAGATAATGTCTCCACTTCTTTAATGCATGAAGTATAGCATAAAATTCCTGATCATAGACAGAATATTTTCTCTTGGCATCATTTAACTTTTCACTGAAATAAGCAACAGGTTTACCTTCTTGGCTCATAAGAGGTCCTATTGTAGTACCACTAGCATCACAATCTACTTGAAACACCTTATTAAAACTTGGAAGTTCTAAAACAGGTTGTTCTATAACTTTTTATTTCAACAATTAAAAACTCTTTTCTGCCCCAGTAGTCCACTTAAACTCTTTTCTATCCCCTCTCATTGTTTCAGTCAAGGGTCCACAAATACTGCTAAAATTTCTGATAAACTTTCTGTAAAAGCTAGCCAAACCATAAAAAGATCTTACCTTAGTAGCACTCCTTGGAGTAGGCCATTCAAGGATAGCCTGTACCTTCTCTGGGTCCATTTTTAGACCTTCTGCTGAAACTACAAATCTCAAATACACTAACTCTTTCTTCACAAAAATGCACTTCTTCAAATTAATCAACAATTTCTCAGCTCTCAACTTGTCAAACACCATATGAATATGCATCATATGTTCCTCCAATGTCTTGCTAAAAATCAAAATATCATCTAGGTAAACAATGACAAACTTACCCAAAAAAAAATTCAGATTCTCGTTCATGAGCCGCATGAAAGTGCTCGGTGCATTGGTTAGCCCAAAAGACATGACTAACCACTCATACAGTCCTTCCTTTATCTTGAAGGCAGTCTTCCATTCATCTCCTTCTCTGATCCAAATTTGGTGATATCCACTCTTCAGATCTATCTTTGAGAAATACACAGCCCCACTCCAACAATCCATAATATCATCCATTCGTGGCAATTGAAACCTATACTTGATTGTGATCTTGTTTATTGCTCTAGAATCTGTACACATCCTCCACTCTCCATTCTTCTTTGGTGCTAATACCGCTGGTATAGCACAGGGACTCAGACTCTCTCGAATCAACCCCTTCTGTAATAACTCGTGTATTTGTCTATTCAACTCTTCACTTTCTATTGGTGTCATTTTGTGTGCTACCTTGTTTGGAAAATTGGCTCTTGAAATCAAATCCATCTGATGACTAATCTTCCTTACCGGTGGTAATCCATCAGGTACATTATCAGATACAATATCCTGAAACTCATTCAACAAATCTACAACCTCTACAAGTACATCCTCTACTTCTTCTTTACCAACTTTTGGAATTAAAGAAAAATACACATGCTCATGCCTCATACCATCTAGGAATTTTCTTCCATCAACAAATGTTATTCTTGCATTACCACATACCTTTTCTTCGGTCTCCTTCAATGGCTTTAGCTTATGTCACACTCCATCCTTTGTCAGGGAATAGGTATTCGCACGACCATCATGTACAGCACATCTGTCAAACTGCCACAGTCTACCCAACAACATATGACATGCATCCATAGAGATGATATCACATAGTACCTCATCTTGGTACCCACCGATCTTAAACTTTACCAGGCACTATTCATTGACCATGACCTTGTAGTCATCCTGCACCCAAGCAATCTGATATGGATGTGGGTGTTTCTGTCTCTTGAGATTCAACTTTGTCACCATCTCTTCTGACACCAAATTGTCAGTGCTTCTACTATCGATAATCACATCATAGCATTTACCCTCACACTTGCATCTAGTTCAAAACAGGGTCCTCCTTTGTTCAGGTTCATTCTCACCACTCAGCAAAACTCTTCTATTAATTAGCATTTCTCCTCTTTTAGCATCTTTAGAATTTGATGATCTAGCATCTTCATCTACATGTGCAACTCTAGCCTGGCCTTCATTTCTCCTGTCTGTTCTACCTTGGCACTGAGGACATTCAAATGCCCTATGACCTTCTTCTCCATAGTGAAAACATGTTCCACGGAAGCCTCCTCTTCCAGATCCTTGTCCTCTTCCTCTTCCTCTCTGATCTCTATTACTCTGATCCTGGAGACGATTGGAATTATTTCCTCTCTGATTCTGACTGCTACTGGCCTCATCCTTCTTTTTCAGATCTTCATTTCAGCCACCATATGACCATCCACCAGATCTTCCACCACCACCTCTTCCATTTTTCTGCTCTCAAACTTCTTGTTTAGCTTTTCCTCTACTTTTAGGGAAAACTGGTATGCCTCCTCAATACTGTTCATTCAAACTGTTGGGAATATTCTTAAAATTCTAAGGTTTTTGTCCATTTTGATAGGTTAATCCTCTGGTCTGTAAAGTTTCCTAGGTCCAGGTGTTGAAGTTCTTCAAAAAGTTGACATAACCCTATTTCAAAGTCCTTACCCTAGGTCTTTCCTTTGAAGAATTTTGAATTCATGTAAAAAACCCCTAAAATGCTTACCACTTTCAAAATAAATCCTAAGTCATTTTCTTTATTCCTTTTCGAGCGTTACTTTTTTAAAAATCACTTAGGTCCGTTAAAGAGCACATGCATTTTTTTTAATACGCGGGGGGTTATGTTTTTCTCAGTCTAGAAACCCGGTGGTATAAATAATATTTTCCTATGTTTTAAGTTCATTCCAACCGAGAATCTTCAACGAAGATCTAACGGCAGTCGCATGTTCGCATGATTGTCTTTTAAGCTATGCGAACATGCAAAATGGCCGTTGATCTTATAACAAAAGCCAGATGTGGAGATCAGTGGGACCACTTACAAGAATCTTACAACTGGCGGCTTTCTATTCGTTGAGATCAGTGGGACCGGTGACGGAAGAATCTCTGAGGTTTTAAAATAGTAAAGGGAAGATCGGATGGCCATCGTATAATCGCATGGAATCTTTTAGCCTATGTGATTATGCGACAGGCCGTTGATCTTGCGTTGAATCAAGTGTGATTCTACGATAAAACTTTTTGACAGATGTGCACAAATGAAGTCTTCTCATTGGTTAGCTTCAGCAAACACCGGTGCTCGAAGAGAGAGAAAGTACCTGACATTCTACCAGGTGTTGCAAACGTGGAGTTTCTTTATTAACGAAGGTAGGGTGGGACCAGTGGTTTAAAAGAAGACAGTGACGGTTAGTGGTAACAGGTTTTTGCATGTTCGCATAAGCTTCTTTTAAGCTATGCGATCATGCAAAAAGCATTTCATGTTAACAAAGGAAAGTTACAAGAGACCGCCAGGAACATAAAGGTAGTGCGACAGTTAGTCGCATGTTCGTGTGAGTGTTTTTTAAGCCATGCGATCATGTGATAAGCTGTTGGATCATCTGCTAATGAGGATCAACTGTTCTCATTCAAACTAAAGGTAAAATGGTGCGAAGTAAGGTTTCCCATTGAAGAAGTGACAGTTCGCTCTTTCGGAGGAGTAATTGTTTCAATCGTGCTAAATTAATTGTTGACAGGACTACTTTAAGTGGCTCATATATCAGAATTTTGCGCACTTTTAGAAGCACAAATAGATCAAAGTTTGCAGAGATTCAGGCGTGAAGATTTTTGAGGATTGGTTGCTTTTCCCGGGTGGCTTCTGAGAGAAAATGTTAGAAATTATTGTGCGATTTGCTTCCTTTTTGAAAAGATTACAGTTCTTTGTTTAGTCTATCATGCAAGAATTTCTGTTAAAATAAACTTTAAAATGGCCCCAAGGAAAGAATTGTCGGGTAAAGTAGAGTATAGTGAAAGAGGTTTGCACGAGGATTTATTGCAGTTACTTCCTAGCTCTTCCACTACCCCAGTGAAGAGTAAGAGTCTGATTCCTAAAGACCCTAGGGTAAAAATAGCAGAAGGTTTATATGATACGGCAAGTTTTATTAGAGAAGCCAAGATTGGTACTATCAACGCAAGAGGTGACTCTGATACCACAGGACTGGAATTGTTCAAGGTAGGTTTTAGTCAGAGAAATGCCCCTCATCCTGCAAGCAATATATGGCAATCTAACTTAGGAAAACTTGTCGTGCCTGGTGTCTTTCTAAATGTAAATTTGATGACCCAGGTTGCAAAAAATTATGATCCAATCACTAGAGAAATTAGGGATGCAAAGGGGGTGTTATTGTTTAAGGTTTCAACTGAAGAAATCAGGAAGGTGTTCGGATTGAGTGAACCGTCAGAAAGTTTGGAAAGCATTAACTTTGAAGAATTAAGGCAAGTTTACAATGCACAAAGGAACTATTATAAAGGCAAGTTGTTGAAGGATTTTTGCACAAAAATTGGGAAAATGGTTGTTGTGGGGCAGAACACTCTGGAGCCTTTTAAAATAGAATATTTTGATCTTAGAGCTAGGGGTGCATATTGGTCATTGTGTCAAGTTTTTGGAGAGGATTTTAGTGACAGGATGCCAATACACTTGATGTGCATGATGATCCAAATTTTACATGCACACGTGTCTATCACTTTTGATTTTGCTCCTTTCATTGCTAAATTAATCCATAATGGATTAGTAAAGATTCAGAAGAATGAAAGTGATAGACCCTTTGGCTGGTACTCTTTCATGATGTACATGTTTCTATTCAAAGGAGCAAGCTATTTTGAACAAGAAATGGAATTGGTGAGAAAGAAGGATGGTGAAGACATGCCAGTCCAATTATGGAGCCTCACAATGACCTGGGATAAAAGGGATCACAGTTTTATCAATTTTGATAAACGTTTTGCAGCTAGACTCAGGAAGCTGTTTGTTTTAGATAACCCAAGAATCCCAACAATGTTAGCACAACTTGTTAGGCCAAAATAGTTTGCTAAGAATTTGAACATCGTCCACAATTGGGGAGATGTTATTTTCTACAATGTATCAACTGTTATCAGATTGTATGGTTTCAGGGGGACCCCTTTTATACTGCCCTATCAAGTACCCCTTAGGATTGGAATTGCAGAGTTTTTGAGGCAATTGGGTGATATTGAGGAGTGTGCCCTCACTGGGAAAGGCAAGGGAACTTTATTCCCAAATGTTACCATTGCCCATCAATTCATAATTACCAAGGGTGGATGGGTCTACATGGATAAAATTTTGGCCCCCTACCATATGGCTACTGTAGTTGCCAGAACAGTAGATCCAGAAGGGTTTTATAATGAAATGTTTAAAAAGAGAGCCAAGTGTGCCATGATCAACCACATTTTTAATTTCCCTGAAGACATCATCAGGAATGTAGCTAAAATATAGGAACAAGAGGTCATGAAAGAAAAATGGTTGGTATACAAGAAAACACTAGATTTTATTCGGCAATTTGATTCAGGATGGGATCCCCTGAAAAGCATAACTCCAATGGGGAAGAAAATAGACACTCTCATGAATTGTTTTCAGGGTGTTTTCCAGACTTTAAATGAGAAGAAGGAAAAAGTGATGAAGGATGATCCAGAAAAGGCTAGACAATTGTTGAGTAAGCCTGTGTTTGCAAAAGGATTACCCCCGGGGAGATATGTGGTACAAAAGAAGACTGGTTACAATGTGGTGATACCAGAATAGAGCCAGCAAAAGTAGATGGATAAAAGGGGTATCCCATCAACCTCACAACAGGTTGGAAAACAAAAGGAAATTGTGGAGATCCCCGATTCTCCTCCTCAGATTGCTGAAGATATTGTTGATTCTCCACCCCCATCAAAAAGGAAAAGGTTGGAAGAGAGACCTGTTCATGTGGAAGAGGAGTACTCCCCATCATAGTCTCCTATAAGAATTTTTGATGACCAAGAGATTGTAGAACAAGTGCAGCAAGTAGATGCTCTAGGTTAGATCTTCATGACTTATGAAGAAGTAAATGAGGGAGTGCCAGAGCTACCAGAAGAACCAAAGTTGGATCTAACAGTAGGGGAGTTAGCAGGCACTGAATTGGACCCTGTAATCAAGCAAGCTTGTCAAAAGTTTTTGGTTGATGACACTTTTGTTAAAACTAGGGCCTTTATGCAGTTTCTTTGGAAATTAAATATCAAGCAATTTCAAGAAATCTGTGAGAAGAGACATGAAGTGAATCCGGATAAGGATTTACAAGTTATAGAGGAAGAAGTGAAAATAGAGATGACTGCAAAGTTCAAACAAATCACTCCAGAACAGGGAAGAGATATGGTAAAGATGTCAGGAGTACTGATCCTCCCAGAATGGCATATAGCTGATGTAGTAGTGTTTGATGCAGTCAGAAAGCAAACCACTCCTCTCCATAGGACTCTAGAAGAAGTAGAACAAGCTCTTAAAGGAGTCACTTTCAGTGATAATCATCAAGCATTGGTGATGTGGTCTTTGAGGAAGAATGAAAGTGATAAAGGAAAGCAAATTGTCAAAGATGACCTCTCAGGGAGTTTAATTGTAAGAAGAGTTACTGATACATCTTTGGTGGAGGCATCAGGTATGATAATGGCCATGGCACAATTAACAGCAAAGGTGGTAGAAAAGGAAGCTAGAGAGAAAGATGAACTCACTACAAAACTGGAAACAGTCTTGAAGGTTTATGGTGAGATGAAACAGGGGATTCTTGAGAGAGATATTCTAATTGTAGATTTAAGAAAGAAATTGGGAGAACAGGGCCCAATACAGTTATCAGAACAAATTCAGATAGCTTCCTCCTCTATAGGGCCTTCCTCATCGAGCCCCATTATTGAACTTCCCCCTTCCCCTTCTCCTCCTTCCATGGATGAAGAAGATGTTGATCAAAGGGTAAAAAATAAGTTAGCTGGTAAGATAAAAGGTGTTGTGTCACATTTTGTTGCCAAGGTGAGACTTAAAGAAGTATACAAATCTGCAAAACAATTGGCAGATGTCTTGGTGACCTTTTAGAAAGAGGTGGCAACTATGGACAAAATTTTGGAAAGATGGACTGCAAGGAAAGACACTCTGAGGTCATGGTTTGATCGAAATAAGAATCAGTGTGTTGTAAATATTGAGCTTACGAGTACTTACAGGGTTATCAAAGATCTTTTTGATTTTGAGGTAAACAGGGAGAGTATAAAGAGAAGGTCAGAGGTCTTAAGAACAAGATATTTCTAGGATGATTTCCAAATTTTCCCTGGTCTTATCAAAGTAGATGGGGTAATCAAGGATAAAGGTCAATAGATGGAGCAAATAGATAGACGAGTGCTAACTAAAATAAATGACATTCTTGGTATAGATGATAATGCCCCATTTTTGCATTTTATTGAACTCCTCCAGGATGCTAGGTTACATTTTGCTAATGTGAGAATAGAGGTTCATCAGTTGGTTGCTGAGTGGGAAAAGTTGTCCCCAAAGAAAGATGAGGTCCTTGCCTTTCATTGGCCAAGTGAAGAAACCTACATGACTTGGGAATCCACGTATCTGTCAGGAGATTTAGAAGAAAGGGAAATCAGTTGAAGAGGCGGCAGGTGTTAGTATCCCAAACTTTTGAAAATTAAGGTAAAAGGGACAAAAATGTCAAACAAATTGTCACAGACATGAATGTGACACCTGGCCAAATAGAGTTGCAGATGGCATCTGATCTAGAAAATGAGGGAGAGCAAGTTTCAAACAAAGAATGATGTAAATTAGCCGAATGGTGGTCATCATTCACACAACAAATTTAGAAACTGCTCTGAAATATCTTTAGACAAAGATGCCACCTGCGGGACTGTTGGAAATAGATATTTGTAATCTGTTGTTGCAAACAATTTTCTGGATTTGTAATGTTGTTTTTAATGCAAGATCTTTTAACAGCCATCTGAAGCTTGTTGCATCCTTTTGAGGATTCCAAGATGGATGATTGGTATAAGTAGTAGGGCCTTGTTCATTTTGAGGAGGTTGAGAAAAATACTATAGAGGCTGAACGCCATTGTTGAAATCTTAGAATATTTTATCAAATTTTGAAGTGTATTAATGCAGTGAGGTTTTATTAGAATATAAAAAGAATTCCCTTGCATGATTTCAATTGTCTTCTTATTTGAATTATATGGCTTTTGTGTATTGAATCTATAAGGTAGTTTTGATATACCATTTACAAGGTATCTGTGATTTTAATCTCTAGCTCCTTTGAAGGAAAGGGTAATGTCTTTAGGTTAATTTCTGAGAGCTTAGGAATTTAGCAAGAATTTGATGATCAAACGTGTTTAAGAGAGGATGAATTTTAAGGCACTTCATTTGGGATTTATTTGTGTTTCATTTAGAAGATTTATGTAGATATACATTTCATTGTTTGACTCTATAACCCGAAGATAAGGCACTGGTCTATCCTTAGGAATGAACTGTCGCTTCAATTTATCCACCATCCAATCCCATCTTGTGATTTTATCTTTCCCTCTTCTATTTCACTCTAATTGAATTTCTTGCCACCAGATCTTCGCATGACCTTTCAATCTAGCCTTCGCAAATTTGACCCTATCAGGATCCTCAACATCTTCATACTAAAAATATTCCTCACATTCAATGATCTAGTCAATCAATTCCTCTAGGTTAAGATTTCCAAAAAATGTAGGAACCTCAATCTTAGGTCTTTTCCCAATCTTGGAAATCGCCCGAAAAAGTCTTTCTTCCTCCTGGTTCACAATTTTAGCTTCTCCTTGATATTCTTCTTCGGTTTCATCCTTGCTTTCATCTCTGACATTAAGATTCATTCCTCTACAAATCTCTTCTTGCAATGCTCACACTTGTCTCTGCAGCTCTCTAACCTCAGGTGTCACAGCACTAGCTCTTTCACCACGTTCTCTTCGTGGAGACATTTTCACGATGCACGCTAAAACCCTAACCACGGTCCTAGTGTAAACTGCCTCATAGTCGGTGATCTATTTACACACTCAAGAACTCTTGCTCTGATACCACTTGATGAAGGGCGCTCCCCTTAATACCACAAGCACATAACAGAAATAGAGAAACAACAACAATAATATGCAAGAACAGAAAATTGGCTTCTTATTATCTCCACAAATGTGGAATTACAAACTTTTAGAATTACAATATGCAAAGCCACATGGGCATTCCCTTACAATATTCTGTAGGATAAAGTCTCGAATCAATACCCAGATCTACTACCCAGAACTGCCCTGGACAACACTACGGACCTTCTTTATATAGGCAATTTCCACCGCCCGAGAAGGTTTTAGAAATTTAGCCCTTAGGGCCAACCAAACTTAGAATTATTTTATTTTACAATTTATTACATCAAAGTCGGCTCAAAATGAGTTTTGAAACCCAAACAAAAATTTTGAAGAAAATTTATTTTTCGCCATTTCAGGTGACCCAACTTTCAAAGACCATAAGTCATCGCCCGTTGACCTGATTGGCTATTATAACCCCATTCTGGAAATGCCACGAAGCACTCTAAAGGCTTGACCCATGCAAAGTGCCTGTCACCCAAATTTTCAACCTCATTCGAAGCCTCTAAAGCCTTCAAAATTGAGTTCAAAGTTTCTGTACCCTGCTGCCAATACCGAAAATCTTCAATATCTTCAAAACTAGACCTGATCTAGCCATGAAAGTTTACTGGCAGGCTGATATGACTGAGATGAACCTCCATATGTAAAATCAGACATTCCAAGATCATAAGACCAACTTACTAAAAATAGCAAGTTTCCATAAATAGCAACTCTGCACAAGATAGCCCTTATTGAATACAAAAACAAAAATATTTTTGGGTGATGCAAGATTGCTCTTACACCCAGGATGCTCCTGCATCAAAGATGAACTCCACTCGAAAATAATAAAATATTTACTTAACTCAAAATCACCAAAATAAGAACTTAACTACAACCTAATTTTTATCAAACCCTCTTTACAAGATTAATTCTAATTTTAATAATAAAATATGTATTTTTCCAATTTCCAACTCCTAACTCAACTTCCTATCCTTGTTTCTCTCAATTTTCTTTTTGCATATTTAATTAATTATAATAATGATTGTTACACTAATTTTCTACATGCAGAATGATCAACACAAATAGGAAAGGGTTGCATAAAGGTACATTCATTTAATACTTCTTTTCAAGTGATGTAGATTAACATTTTATTATTGCATTCATATCAATTTTTATTGTACTCTAAGTATTCATCACATTTCAAATTTTCAAATTCATAATTGATCATTACATTGTACATTCAAACTGAATGTAATATTCAAATATTATTTCATATTTCATCTTTCATGTCAATAAAGAGTATAAATGGCAAAATAGAAAGCATGATAGAAGTATGAGTATGGTCCCATGCATTTCCTTGAGGAGTCATCTGCATCTAGGAGCTGGTTGTCTGTTTGGTCCAAGTCTTTAGATCCACTGTCTGAGTCTTCATGTCTGGTCCCAGGTCTTTAGGGTTTCTTGTCCTGCATTATGGAAGGGTAACAAGATGTTAGATCCAGTTGGATCTAAGCAATGCATAAAACCATAACATCATACAACAATAAATCTTTTAGAGCTACACATATATCTAAGATACCATTGCAATAAGAAAATGTGCATACACATAAACTGAAAAATAGTATTAAAGGGTCATGACTTTGTGAAACCTTTTACTATTAATGGCCATCATTATGCATGTTTTTATTATATGAATCAGATATCTGGATCAAAGGGACTTAGTTTGTATAGGTGAGAAACCTTTTTTAGGACAACAGGATAGCATTAGGTTAGTAAACATACTAGTTAACTGATATTTATGCATAAATGTCATCATGGAGGGCATTTTCATAAATAGATCTTTTGATCATGTTCATTAACCTAATATAATGTATTTGATTTGATGTTGTTTCTAAGCTAGCCAGAGAGATGCATTGCTCAAACAAACTATGTATTGCAGTGAAAAGCTGCTACAGAAAATGGTTCAATAATAGTGCCACCAGATTACATGCATGTACAGGGGAGATGGATACCAGCTGCATCTACTTGTGCAATGTTTTTAAAAATGACCACGCAGCTGAAGAAAATTAATGTTTTTGTAATCGGTCATGGCATATTTTAGAGTCAAGAATATTGCAAAAAAAAGCTACAACTAAACAGTTAAATTAGAGCGTGATGGTGGTAATTACTATCAACTAGGTATAGTAAAATGGAGCTAAAAAGACCAATGAACATCATATATAAAGAAACCCAAGTCAATCGACTGGGTATAGCCAAAAGAATCCAACCTACAATTGACTGGATGAGGAAATTAATGCTCAAGCACGCTTTCAAGAATAGAATTGCTACAAGGCACGAGTTGTCACAATGAACTATAGCAAACAGGACAATATGGAAATGCACAAAACCGAATTGCAAGAAACTGGAGTTTTATAAATGCAATGTTTCAACAAAAGAAGATCCAGTTAAAGCATTCGAGCCAAGGAGTAAACAAACATCAACAGGATGTCTATTTATAGTGAACATTAGTGAAAAATGTCTGGTGAATACTGTAATATGAAACCAAAAGCTAAAGATGGCTGGTTAAAATATATAGAAGCATCAAAATATTTCTCCAGCTTTTTGTGATAGCAAGAAAATACATTAAAAGTGGTGTTGATTCATTATAAAGTAAGGAAAACTATCATTTTTTCTTATTTTAAAATGGTAAAAAGGCCCTAAAATCTACGTAATGAAGGGAGAATAAACTTGGCTAACAACATGTTCTAGTCAAGTAAAGAAAAGAGGCGTAATCTCAATTTTTTTTTACAATATGTTAGAAGTAAACAGCAAGAGATAAACCCTAATATCTATGCAAGGCAAAGAAATGACAATACGGCTTTCAACATGTTCATGTTTAAGAAAAGAAAAGAGAGGAAATGTCATTGTAATAGATGAAGGGTTAATTCAACTAGGTTTTCATCCAAAATGTACAAGTTAAAAAAAAGATGAGTTACTTATCTGCAGTTAAAGCCGAGTTCCTTGTTTACAAGTTGCAGTTGAGGCCGAGTTCTTACATCGAGCCAAGCTCTTGATAGTCACCACTTCAGCACATTAAATCCCAAATTCCAATCAAGGTCATGCTGATACAATCACATCCCAAGTGCCAGGTCAAGGGCCAGTGTTTGTTGGCATAATACAGTTCTTCCAGCTATATCCCAAGTGTTCTAGCCAAGGTCGAGATTCAAGAGTCACAAAGAGAAAGCTCATCAAGCTTTAATGGTTGAGTTCATAAACACAACTTGAATTCATTTTTACACAAATCCTGAGCTCAATGAAATCATAGTGGAGTATCAATCAAAGCCCGAGCTCAAAGCCAAGTTCCAGTCTATAAATATGGAGCCCTAGAACAAGCAAATACTGCTAGATCTCAAAGCCCGAGTGTAAGATCAATACCAGAGCTATTTTCCAAGTTCAAATCCAAGTAAATGCTTCAACAATCACATACAGAGAAATAAAATCCAGTCAAAGTTTTCTACAGGATAACCGCCATGAACTATGGTTTACTCCTACTTTTTTTCCCCAATTGAAGATACAATTTGGGACCCCAAAAAAAGATCGCCATACTTTGATAAGTTTTCAAGTCTGATGGAAGAATAGAATAAAAGCCATTAAAATTTGCAAGTACATTGACAACCATGCCTCAAAACACCAAGTGCCACCTCATATAGGATATGTTATGTTTTTTCTGAAGAGTTGGTGGATTGCTTAGTTATGGGTCATGTTGACCATAGGGTTTTTGTGACTTAGGTTTTGTTTTAAAATCTAAGCTTAGGTGTTGTATGGGTTGGATTATAGTATTGAGTTAAAGTAATTATTTTTTATTATGTTGGTATTATTTTGAAAGATTTTATCTTAAAATACCAACAATTACAAGCACAAATTAGTGGCATGATTGATGCTATTAGTTAGGAATTTGGAGCCAATTTTGGATTGTTTTAAGGACTAATTTAGGGAGCCTGGATTTTTGAATTCAGCCTCAGGAGGGTACATAATTGAATCTCTTTTTCAGTTTTAGGGGTTCAAAATCATGGAGAAGGAAGGTTTTGTGAGCAATTGGGTTCCTTTATCCTTTTTGACATGTTTTTGTAACCATTTTTAGCGTTGGAAGGAAAATAAAGTAGGTTTCTCTGTTGCATCAATTTTCTAAAATTTAACCAATCCTATTCTTCTCTTCTATATTTAAGTGTTGTATGTTTTGTGTAATCTAGTTAAGTGAGTTATTTTCAATTCCTTTTCTAGGTTATCAAAATTCAAGCCTTTTACAGAATTTGTATGTCTGTTGGTAGATTTCATTGTTCATGGTGTTTACCCTAATAATAATTTTTAGTCAGCCTATATGTTGAATAGTGAATGTTAATACAAACCTTGGTAACTTATGTATTGTGGATACTAGTTGAAGTTTTCCTAACAAGACTAAATCAAGTTTTGGTGTATCACCCCGTAATTTCCTTTCAGTTTTTAAGTTATATTTTTCCCTTTCCCCTTTCAAGTTTCAGTCAGGAGGTGATATTTCTAAATCCAATAGGAACTGACCTAGAATCCAGAGATTCCTTCTCAATCAAAGTCCACCTACAACTCGAGAAGGTTTCCATTGTGTAGACACCTAAATTCATCCTTTTAACATTAATTAAATTTAATTTAATTAATGACCCCAAATAATATTATAGTTAAATTTTAATTAATTATATTTTTTAAATTTATCTATTTATTTAATTAAATAAATTCACTAATTATAGTATTTGAATTAAATTTAAATAGTACCTTTCATAATGTATTAAATTAAATTTAATACTTGTTCCTCCATAGTCCCCTTTTAAATAATTTATTTATTTATTTAATTCCCTCACATTCTTTATTTCTACTAAGCCATGATTAAATTGAATTTTATTTAATTTAATCCTAAATCCAACCTAGATGCTATCCTACACACATCACTTTCTATTTAATAAGCCTACTCACTAATTAACTAAGGTTAGTTAGGCTAATTTTTGGATTCCTACATCCATTAGCCCTAATTATTTGCTCACACGTGTGAAAAAATTTCCAAAAATTGTCTTTTCAAAAATTGCTAAAATTTGCATAAACAAGGCTTCTTCCATTTTTTAATGACACTTCTTAAACCTTCAAAAATGGTGAAAATGGACTTTTTCTCTTACACATCTCTTACACACACTTACACATGTACTTGAAGTACACATTGACCTCTCACATCCCAAGTTACTCACACATGTGTGAGAAAGTCTTGGACTTTGCATGGCTTATGTGTCTCCTTGGTGGTACCTATGTGGATTCCACATAGATGCCACCTCACCCCAACCCTCCAATATCCTATAAATAGGACCCTTGTCTCAAGAAAAATCCATTCATTTTTTGCATTAGAGTTATTATGCTAGTCTAGACTTAGAATTTCTTTCTTATAATTTTGCTAACAATTTTCATGCCATAGAGCTTGAGGATTTCTTTCATAGCTCCTCCTTGAGCTTCTTTTGGCCTCTTGCATTGAATGCTTGAGAGTTGCTTCTATAGCTTCTTCTTGAGCATCTCAATCTTCATTGTGTCTTGCATTCATAGTGGGATCTATACTTGTGTTGGGAGAGCACACCCTCAACCTCTCTAAGAGCTTAAATCAAGCAAGTCTTGGGTGCACTTGCTTCATCCTCATTCGAGGTTATGGTGAAGACTATTATTTTTTACAAGTTTATGGACATGTTAGAGTAGATTAATTATGCTCTTTATTGTTAATGGTTGCATGTTTGAACTTGTTCTTAACAAGAAAGTTTTCATCATATACATTTTGGCATGCCCGGTGGGACCCACAATCCCATTTTCTAACTATTTTTCTTGATTTTGTGAAGGTTTCCCGTGAATTTTCTAGACAAATGTCTCTACTCGACTAGAGGCATCTCCACCTGCAAACAAGTGTCTCTACCTATAGACAAGCATCTCTACCTATAGATAGGCATCTCCACCAGAAAAGAGTTTTTATCTCATTTTAGTTTATTCTAATCAGTAAAACTTGTATTTGGTAATCACATTAAGGCTAATGATCATCAGTAAAACACCTAACTGTATCTACAAATGAATAAAATACATGAAACTAATAAGATCTTTGTTTTTGTGCAGATAGGTATCTCTACATACACATAGGTGTCTCTGCTAGAAAAGAGAGTTTCCTTTGTGTTGTCTTTTTTAAGATGATTAACTAAAGTTTTTTGGCATATTAAGGTTAAAAATAACTATTTCTTTGTCACAAGAAACCTTTTTATACATTTGAAACTTAATGGGAGCATAAAACTTTCAAACATTGGTGATTAATCTTTGTTGTTTTGCAGATAGGCATCTCTGCCTGGAAATAGGCATCTCTTCCTTTACAAAGGCATCTCTGCCTAGAAATAGACATCTCTGACAGATAGGCATCTATGCCTGTACATAGGTGTATCTATCTAATTTCATCATGTTTTCATAATATCTTGGACTTTAAGTTTGTTGATCTAGTAAGTTGATGCAGTCAAGGATGGAGGATCCAATTAAGAACTCTCCAAGCTTGCAGCCAAACCACAACACAACAAAATTATACAACAATAACACTAGATCTGGGAGAGAACAAAAATATTCATTCATGAATTCACTGATTACATGCAATGTGCCAAGTTGTAAGGCCTTCCCGGTTACAACCAATTACAAAGAAAGAAATAGTTCTACAAGATCACATAGGATCCAATACACCTCTTAGCTAGTCCAGGTCTGTAACACAACAGGACACTAGTAGGCACTCCAAGAAAGATCTAAACTTGTGCACGCAGGCCACCAAGCAATCTTCTTGTACCTAAGCCTATAAGCTACTAACTCTTCTATCTTCTATCCAGATCCAATCTCCTTCTAGATCTCTATTCCCACTACCTTAAACAACTACCCAAACATCCTCTTAAATACTAATTTCAAGCCATAAGTCAGCTTTACAAACAATTAAATCCCAAAACCAAGTCAGCTTCCAAAGTATACAAATATTAAATACAATATATGGTCAACTCTTAGATAGCCTTACAATAAATAAATTTAACTAGTCGGTCTCTAGATCCATATAGGAGAATGCAACACACTAGATCTAGGTCCCTACATGCCCAATGGTCAATCCATAACTCAAGGGACATGACCCAAATGAAAAGCACCAGTCGGTGAAGCCGATTCATCCAAACAAACAAGTCAATTTGCAAGAATACCAAGCACTAGTAAGCAACACCGAGATCCCATCAGTAACCAAACACTGAGCAATAGAGAAATAACTAAGCACCAGTGAATCGACCATGCCAAGCATCACTGAGAAACATAGTTATCGCAGAGTGCCAGGAGTAACCAACGCCTTTAGTTACTGAGTGTTCTTCAGAGACCAAGCACCCTGATAAACACTATAACCGAGCAACCATACTCCAAGATTGAGAAAATACTTCACTAACTAAGATCAAAACTACCAATCTACCTTACTACAAAATAAACATATTTTTGGGTGATACAAGATTGCCAAGAATCCTAGGATGCTCCTGCATCACACACCCTAGGTAAAGAAGATTTTCTTATAAGCAAATCAAGAACATCTTAAGGGAATGAGAACATGTATGCCATATATGTTCTTAACCCATATTTCCTCTTTTCCTTCATTCCAAGTTGTCTTCACTTCACTCATTGTCCCCTACACCAAGTTTTCTTGCTTCCCACTTCTCTTATCTTTCCTATCTACAACTGATAACAACTGATTCTGACCATCCCTTCCACTACTGATCACATCAGTACCTTGATAAATCCCATCTTCTCCGGACTCCTTAGTCAACTTTGTATCATCTACATCTCTCTATGTCATCAATGTCATTATCTTCTATACTATTTCTATCAAAAAGACCATATGCCTCTTAATCTCAACAAACTTTTCAGATATATCATTCTCCTTCTCTTTCAAACTAGACTTTGTAGGAATAGTTTCATCAACCTTGTGCTCCTGAGGTTTGTCACAGTCACACAGACAACACATGATAACTCCACATTCCTTAGGCCCTATTTCCTGTAAAGTTAATAGCCTATGCCTAGATACTTCATGCCTAACCACATAAGTGTTTGCACAACCATCAAACAAAACATTTCTATCAAATTGCCAAGGTCTCCCTAGAAATAGATGGCAAGCATCCATAGGAAATACATCACACAATATTTCATCATGATAAGATCCAATCTAAAAATTAAACCAAGAATTGTTCTTCAATCCTAACCTTAGACACATCTTGTCTCCAACTAATCTGATAAGGATTAGGATGTTTCTTTCTTTCCAAATTTAACTTAATAACCATCTCTTCTAAAACAAAGTTCTCAAAACTGCCACCATCAATTATAACATTACATACCTAATTCTTTCACTTACATCTACTTCTAAACAAATTTCTTCTTTGCGCTAGTTCCTAGACACATGTAGCCAACCTCCTAGTGATAAGAAATTCACCTTTTTCTACAACATTCTCAATGTCTTCTTCGGTAGTTAGTGGAACTCTTTTCTTAGGACATTGAAAACTTCTATGACCCACTTCACCACATTGATAACAAGTGCCAATGAACTCATTTTTCCACCTCCCTCTCTATCCAGTATTGAAATTCTTAGTGACTTGACCACTGCCAGATCCTACATCAGTCTTCTTAGGATTCTCTACCCCATTACTTTTAGCAACTGTTTCACCAGTCTTACCACCTTTATTCCTATTGTTTTGTCTTCCTTAAAACTTCTTATTTAGCTTCTCTTCAATCTTTAATGCCATCTAATAAGCATCTCCTATTGTTTTCATTCGAATAGTAAGTAACTCTTCTTGAATACTAGGTCTCAAACCATAAACATACCTAGCAACCTTCTCTTTATCAGCTTTAGAATGACCAGTCCTAATCAAGATTCTGTAAAACTCCTCAATATACTCCTACACTGATTTGTTGATCTTCTTCAAGGCTTGCATCTTCTTAAACATGTCTAACTCATAATCCACTGGAATGAATTGCTTCTTCAACTTGTCAACCATTCGGTTCCATCTAGTGATCTTTTCCTTTCCTCTCCTACTTCTTTCCAACTGAACTTCTCTCCACCAAATATTTGCATGACCCTTTAGTTTAGTCTTTGCAAATCTAACTCTATTAGGATCTTCTATTTCTTCATACTCAAATTATTCATCTATCTCACTAATCCAATCAATCAACTCTTCTAGCCTAAGGCTTCCAGAAAATTGAGAAACTTCAACCTTAGGTCTTTTCCCGATTTTAGACATAGCCTTCAAGATTCTATTCTCTTCTATATCCATAGCTTCTTCTATGGCTTCTTCAAAATGATCCTCATCCTCAGATTCATCATCACTATCTTCTTTCAATGTAGTCTTCTTTCTCAATTCCTCTTGTAGATCTTGCATTTGTTTCTGCAAAGCTTTAAAATCATCAAGACTGAATTCTCCAGCAACTTCCTCCTCTAAGATCTCATGAGCTTTCCTTGAAGGCATATTCAATCCAAGGTCCTAGTGCAAACTATCTCCCCTTTGGCGATCTGCCCACACATTCAAGATCAACCTAGCTCTGATTTTACTTGATGAAGTCAAGAACGGAGGATCCAATTAAGGACTGTTCAAACTTGCAGCCAAACCATAACAAAATGGAATTACAAAAAAATAACATTAGATCTAGGAGAGAACATATATCTTCATTCATAAATTCATTGATTACATGCAATGTGTTGGGCTGTAAGGCCTTCCCAATTACGACCAATTACAAAGCAAAAAATAGTTCTAAAAGATCACACAGGATCCAATACACCTCTCAGCTAGTCTAGGTCTATAACACAATAGGACACTGGTAGGCACTCTAAGAAAGATCTAAACTTGTGCACGTAGGCCACCAATCAATCTTCTTGTGCCTAAGCCCGCAAGCTACTAACTCTACTATCTTCTATCCAAATCCAATCTCCTTCTAGATCTCTATTCCCACTACCTTAAACAACTACCCAAACATCCTCTTAAATACTAATTCCCAACCATAATTCATCTTTACAAACAATTAAATCCAAAAACCCAGTCGACTTACAAAGTATACAAATATTAAATGCAATACATGGTCAGCTCTCAGATATCCTTACAATAAATAAATTTAACATGTCAGCCTCTAGATCCACATAGGAGAATGCAACATGCTAGATCTAGGTCCCCACATGCCCAACAATCAATCCATAACTTGAGGGATTTGATCCAAATGAAAAGAACTAGTTGGCCAACCCAATTCATCCAAACAACCAAGCTGGTCTGTAAGAACACCGAGCACCAGTAAGCAACACCGAGATCTTGTCGGTAACCAAACACTGAGAAATAGAGAAATAATCAAGCACCAGTGAACCGACCATGCCAAGCATCACTGAGAAACATAGTTATCGTTAAGCACCAGGAGTAACTAATGCCTTTAGTTACCAAGTGTTCTTTAGAGACCGAGCACCTTGGTAAGCACTGTAACTGAGCAACCATACTTCAAGACCGAGAAAATACTTCACTAACTAAGATCAAAACTACCAATCTACCGTACAAAACAAACATATTTTTTGGTGATACAGGATTGCCAAGAATCCTAGGATGCTCCTGTATCATGAGTTTTTTGGAAGATATTGAGATTTTGTGACTTCTAAAAGTGATTCTTCAGAATGTTAACCAAGATTTGAACATTCTAAGACTACTAATTTGTTTGTTTTGTAGGAAGTTGTTAGAAGATGAAACACATTAAACTACTTACCAAAGTTTATTTGTAGGTTGCCAAGGAGATTTAATCAAACATTGTTTTTTCTTAATGATTTCTTAGGCACCTAGCATTAAATAGGAAGTTTATTCTTTTGATAATGATTCGTTAGCTATGGGATTATGCTCTTTTCTCCAAGTGAGAAAATCAGAAACTCAAAACCTTTTGAATTGTTGTCTTAAAGAAAAGACTTGGAATTGATCATCTATTTGGTGTGTTTGGGAGAAAACCTCATTGGATAGGAGATTATGCTCTTTTCCCCTTGAGGGAAAATTAGAAATCCAGACTCCTTCTTGGGACCAATCCATGCATTTATTTTCAATCCTTTAGATGGGCCTGTTGGCGAGGTAAAAAGCTCCCGAGAACAACCCACATGCAAATGAGGTGTTTAGCCCACCACTCCAACCCACATTAATAAAATTTTCTTTTGGGGGTTAAAGCCTCAGAAGCTGAATGACATTTGAGCTTATACATGGCTCTCACCTAGCATTTAGTAGGGCCTCACGATTTCAATCATGTTTACATGACTACTTGTGCCAAGGTGCTTTGTGGGGCTATATGTCCTAGTCACACTGTGTTCGAATGGAGAACCTCACTAAAATCCATTAGTTAGAAGCCACCAATTTCACCTCTGAAAGGTTGATAATCTGCATGGGAGGAGAATAGTAATCTCCCCAAGACACTCACCATATCAAGCCCCCTTCAACATTAACACTTAGATAATACGGTATCATGGTTGGAGCCATTGCGTGCCTGGTGGTGGCCATATTCTAAGGATTTTTTGGGTGTTTTCCTAAGTTAGTGAGCAAAGGTTTTCAATCTCCACCAACTTCAGTCAAGGGATAAATAGTGTGCTTGTTACTTTCATTGCAAAAAAAACCCGTACACTTGAATCCTGCAAGGTTGCTTTGTCCCTTGCATGACTATTTTTGACAAATGTGCTTGTAACCCAAATGTTTGAAGTATGCATGAAATTGGTTATTTCCAAGAACATCCTTTGATCTATCAATATATAGTCCTCAAGTCATGATTGATAGTGTTAAACATAAGAAAGTGAAACTCCCAGTTACACGAGTCCATAGAGAGAAGAAAATTGTCGATAAAAATATTAAAGCCAACCAATCTTATTTGTAACCCATTCAAAAGTTTCTAGAGGCCATTGAGAAATCAAATAAAATCATCTACAAAAATTGGGTTTCTAATTTTATTTCCAAGAAAAAAGTGAACATGGTCTTTGTCACTTCGGAATCCTAGGACTAAGTACCTGTGACCTTCTTTTCTCCATCATCTTCAAATCATTCATCCCTTTCTCATATTTTAAACACCCCTTTATTTATCCACATTCCAAAACATTAGGAACATCAATCAAAATCTTGGACTTTAAATTAGAATCAGATCAATTCATCTTTCACACCTTCATCAAGCCATAGGGTGAAATAATTATTCCAATAGTGTCTGAAATAATTATTCCAAAGCAAACATTCATCCCTTACTACTTTGAGAACTGAGTCCTTCTTTAGTAGTGCTAGTCCAGTCCTATTTTGTTTGGGGATCATTAGTCTATCACACAAATAAAAGAAGACTTTAAATCAAAACCAATCTTATTTTTTCATAATCACAAGGTCCATTTTCACCTAGGTTTGTTCCAAACCTTTAAATCAATCAATCCTTGAGGCTTAGTTCCTCTTTAATCCAATCTCATCAATCAATCTAATCCTTAATCAAATCAAATGAAATCAATCAATCTAATTCAATCAATCCAACCAATCATCAAGACTTAATCATTAGTCCAAGTTGCTCCTAGTTCACCAAATCCTTTTCTTTCTAGATACCTCATCAACTATTCACCCTTCTTCAATTCAACCATTCAAAGGTCACTCATGCATGTTACTTACATGATCACAAGAAAAGCTAAGACAAGAATATCTCATCATGGATAATGATCAGGAAACTATCTATCAAGAAGATTTTAATGATGAAGAAGAACCTCACATGGAATTTGATATAGTAATACCCGAAAGTGTCAGTGCCAGTGCACAAGCTAAAGAATTCTTTGAGGATCCAAAAAATTTAATCTTAGTTGAAGACCTAATCCAAGCCAACACTTCCAACATATTCATGAATCTTATCCAAAGGGGTGTTAGCCTCCCTAATAATTTCAATGAAACTTTTCTTCAAAACAATTTGATTCAAACCAACAAAAGAAAAGTAGCACCCATAATGCCATCAACATCTCATAACACAACTCAACCTCCCATTGATACACTTGAATTAATCTAAAAAATTCTAAAAAAGGCTAACTCAAACAACAGAGTGAGTAATGATGGTTTAAGTGTAGGACGTGCACCTGAACCACAACCAGGGTCCTCAAGATGACGCTCTACTTCTATTTTCTCAAAGCCTAGTGGTGTCCTAAAAAATCAAAATTTTGCACAAATAAACAACAGCAATCAAAGAAATCACACCAATATTCCCCCTTTGGGAGGACATAATGCATCATCAAGAGGAACACATCAAGCCCATACGATCACCACCAATCCTCTTGAATTAGTCCAACAAATTGATGAGCTCAAAGGCATCATGATGGCTATGCAGAAAGGCAGGAAGAATGAATTTTCTTTTGCAAAAATATGTCCTTATCCTTTTGACAAATCAATCACTCTCCAACCATTCCCCACCAATTTTGAAATGACAAAGTTTGATAAATACAAGGGATACTCATGCCCTATGCAACATATCAAGGAATTTTATGTAGTGGCACAAGAATTTTCCCACAATGATCATCTTCTCCTAAGACTTTTCAGTAGAAGTCTTGGAGGACCAGCCTTAGAGTGGCTATTGAACCTTCCTTGAAGTTCCATCTCTACCTTCCATGATCTCAGTGAAAAATTTATTACACAATATTCTTATAACATGGAACATCAAGCATCCCTCAGTGATTTGTGTAACATGAAAAAAAGAAATGGAGAAACCTTTGCCAATTTTCTCCAAAGGTTGTGACATCTCACCAATCGCAAGCCCTGGAAAATCCCAGATTCACATCTAGTTGATATCTTTACTAAGAATCTATTTATAGAAATGTCATTTCAAATGAAGATGGTTGCCCCCGATTCCTTCAAGGCACTCATTCAAAAGGGTAAGTCTATTGATGATGGAATTTTGATGAAAGGAGCAATTAAACACTATACCCCTAATTCATCTAACAATACTAATGATAAACCCATGTTTTGGTCTAAGAACAAAGGTTTTGTTAATGATGGAGTGATAGATGCTAAACATGTCCAAAATGTTCAAGCATCCAAAAATAATAACCAAGGAAATCACAATAATAATAATCAAAAAAATTGCAACAGTAATCAAACCAATCCTAATAATCAAAGCAATCAGAATAATTTGAATAACTAGAGTCAAAATCAAGGATTTGGTTATCATGGATCTCTATTCTCATGATATAATGGCAATAACAAAAGCAACAATCAACAACAACAATAATGACAATTTACACAGCTGGCAAATTCTCTTGATGTGATCTTTTGATGTCTAGTCGATCAAGGGATGATGGTTTACCCTAACACCAGGCCTTTCAATGAAAATCAACCTAAACCCAACTGGTATAAGGATAATGAATATTGTGATTATCATTGCATAAAAGGGCATGAGATTAAAAAATGCATGAAGTTTTGTCACTTTGTGCAAGATTTGATTGATGATGGTAAAATTGAAGTAGAAGGACAAAATGCCTCTACTTCTAACGGCCAGCTAAAAATTTATTCTAAACCTTTTCTAGAACATAATCAAAACAACGCATCCACATCCAAAGGCTTTTCTTATGATTATTCAATGAACAAAATTTCAGGAGATGAACACACTTGTGGAAAAATAGCTGAAAATGATGTCTGTGGATTTGACTCACAGTGTGGCCATATTGAACAATCTAAAACTTATGTAAATACCTTGACTTTAAAGAGTGTCAATTCCAATGTTACTACCCACCGCCCTTGTGTAACTATACAAGCTACTACCAGTCCATGTGTTGTAGATCCACCTGCAACACCATCTACCTCAACATGACCTGCACCATGTTATGAATTGCTTTCCCAACTAAAGAAGGCCCCTACACAGATATCCATACTAGAGATTTTACTTACATTCCCCATTCACAAAGAGGTCCTTGAGAATGCCCTAAGTGAGTCACACATCCTAGAAAATATCAGTGCCTCTCAATTCCAAGCAATGATCAGAAATTTGGCTGCCCAACAACACCTAGTTTTCACCTACAAAGATTTATGAGGTCCTCACCCTCATCATAATAAACACCTACATATCCAAGTCACCATCCATAACACCCAAATTAAAAGAGTCCTTATAGACAATGGATCCAATCTAAATTTATGTACTTTAAGCATGATCTGCAATATTGGTCTTTCTGAGGATCTCATTGATGTAAATAAAAGAATAAAAATAAAAGCATATGATGACAGAGAAAGGGTGAGTAAAGGTTTCATTGCACTCCCCTTACAAGTGGGCCTAGCCCTTATTGAAACTATTTGTCAAGCACTTGACTTGGATCTACCCTAGAATATCCTTTTGGGTAAGCCATGGATACATGCTATCTCAAGTGTCCCATTCACATTTCACCAATGTTTGACATTCCCACATCATGGAGCTAAAATAACCATTCCCAAAGATCATGATACCTTTCAATATTGCAAGAGGTTGGAAGGAAAGCAATCAAAATACTTCCCATTAGATGAATATGTTCATCCACTTTCACAAGAGATTCCCATCTAGCACACTTCTTCTGAAGAATAGTTATCTAAGAAAGCCAAGGGAAAATAAAAGGTTCCCTAAGAAAATAATATAGAGCTTGAAAAAAATGTTAGGTTCACTGATCAAGGTCCAGAGGAATACAAGTTTCAAAATGCCTTGTGCATTGATCAGCTCCCCCTCTCTCCCAGGTCTTATGGAAAATGTTCACAACTCTTCCCTAAGGAAAATAAAGAAACTATGAAGTGTAAAAAAACTACATTTGAACATTGGGGATCTCTTTCAAGTGAACATATGGAGGATAATGTTCTTTCATGGATTTTTTATGAAGAAGAAGACAAACCTACAAACATTCCTAAAGGGAAGTATATAAATGCCACACCGATTTTTGAAATTATTGGATATCATGGCACTAGTCTTGGAGAAAATGAAATAGGAAGAAAAAATCTCATAAAAGCAACTGGATACCCCTGAGGAAGAGGATTGGGTTCCATAGAAAATAAGAAAACCTTTGCTAAGGACTATTGTTTGATTGAATCTAATTCAGATACCAAGGAACAGTTCTTCAAAGTTCCTTTCCAATATATTAAAGATGACCTTGATACCCGTGTCCTCCATATTGACCAATCTAACCTTTCCTCACCCGAACTTCCCCTTACCAATCCCAAACTAATCGATTGGGACTAGCAAGATTCACCACCTACCTTAGACATATGCGATTTGGATGAGGTAGCTCTAGCACTTTTTAGACTAAGAAATCTCCAAGACAATGAACATCAGATTCTATATAGTGAGGGAGCCTACTTCGGTAGCCAAGTCAACTCCCTTAGTCACAAAAATGAAGAAAAAGAAAATTAAAAAAATGATAAAACATACTTGGGTGAAAACCTTTCTAAGGAACCTTTTGATGGAGAAAAAGACAAAATAAAGGACGCATCCTCTAGTGAAAACCTCTCTGAGGTGCTAGAGGGGGGGGAAGTTGACTTTCCATTCATGTCATTACCATCAGAGAAATCTTCTATCCTCATAGAAGAAACAATTGCAATTAATCTGGGCATAGAAATAGATCCTAAGATCACTTATATTGCAACCTCTCTAGATGAGATAGAACAAGAGTCCATGACTATAGTCCTTAAGAAAGCCTACATTAATTTTGCATGGATGTATAAGGATATGCCTGGACTTGATACTGACTTGGTTGTGCATCATCTTGATGTGGATCCTAAAAACAAACCTGTCAAGAAAATATTACACAAGATGCATCCACAAGTAGCACTCTTGGTTAAAGATGAGTTCCAAAAAATGCTAGATGTAGAATTCATCAGACCCATAGACTATCCTAAATGGGTCTCCAACATTGTACAAGTAGGTAAACCCTTTGGGGGCATCTGGATTTGTATTGATTTCAAAGATCTTAATCTTGCCTACCCTAAGGATGATTTTCCACTTCCAAACATTGACATCATAGTAGATTTGATTATTGGGCATGATATTTTGTCCCTCATGGATAATTTTTCTGGCTATAATTAGATTTGCATAGCAGTGGAAGACTAGCATAAAATTGCATTCACTACACCATGGGGTACATTTTGTTATCAAGTCATGCCCTTTAGTCTCAAGAATGTAGGCACCACATACTAGAGAGCCATGACAGCCATATTTCATGACCTTCTTCAAGTGATCATGTAAGATTATGTGGATGATATCATAGGAAAATCTAAGGCATGAGAATCACACATTGTTATTCTCACTACAATCTTTGATAGATTGGAAAAGTATAAGGTTTGATTAAATCCCAAGAAATGTGTCTTTGGTGTGTAATCTAGTAATCTCTTAGGCTATATTATGTCTCACAGAGGAATAGAAGTGGATCCTAAGAAGTTGAAAGCCATTTTGGAGATGCCACCTCCTAAAACATTGAAACAATTAAGGACCTTGCAAGGAAGGCTTCAATCCATCCAAAGGTTTGTGTTGCAACTAGCAGACAAGGTGCATCCTTTCTCTAACTTTCTAAGAAAGGATATTAAATTCATTTGGGACTTCTTGTTTCAAAAATATTTTAAACAACTCAAGGTATATCTAGCTAATCTACCAGTGTTGGTCCCACCTATTCTAGGAAGACATTTTGATGTATGGTAACTCCAAGGTTTGCTTTCACACTCACCAAGAGACTTCACTTGTCTCCACTAGAATCCTATTCATCTTTAGGATCTTTCAATAGGCTTAGGTGATTAACTAAGGCCTATACAAACTCTATTATAAGATTTAAACTATTGAAACTTCACCTTGAAGGACTAACACCATGTATTATGTTCTCTTTCTCCTCTACACTTAGATGGCTCTACATGTCAAATCTTCATAAACTCCATTCTTCATAGCAGGGACTTTATCCATCTTGAATATTGTTCATATTCTTTCCAATTTGACTCATTTTGGAAGGATCTTGCATCATGTTTCCATCGGCATCATTAGTTCACCATAGGAGACCCTAAAAGTAGGCCTAATTCCTTGTAGCCTTTTGCAGAGGCTTTTCCTCTTTCTTTTCAAACTTTCTCAAACAACTTGTCAAACCAATTAGGGATTTGGATACCCTTTTGGCTCTTCTTGAGGATTCTCCAACTTTTTGGGTCTGGAAGTCTCCATACACCTCCTTCCTATAAACAAAGACAAACAGGCCTAATTGACCTAGTTTTTAGGACAATCTAAATCCTAATGGAAATCTTACTCAAACCCAAACCTAGATGATTTACATGACCTCAATCTACATAGTATGGTTAGATATGGTAAACGCCTTCTCCAAAAAAATCTTGGAGCAGTATGGTGTCGTACAACCCTGCATAAAATCTTCAAATATTCCACTATCAAGCCTCTAACTAGACCTTCCTAGCTCGCCTAGGGCTTGGAAATATAAATAGTAAAAAATCTCATAAAAACTCCTACCTCTATATACACAATGTACAATGGCCTCACTTTAAGATTCATCCATTTATTTGAAGTTTCCATGGTAGAATCTCATGTGGGAGCCATGAACTTACAAACAGTCTCACAGATTCCAGTACACTATCCTACACTAAACTATTTTTGTACAACCAATAAATTAACTCAAATAAATTAACTTCCTAAATGAAAAACACTTAAAACTTAGCAAAGAACATTAATCAACCACTTTATCTAGTCTTTAAATCTATTTAGTATGACTATCAACCCAAAACACCAGAAATCACTGTCAAAAATGCTTGCAGAGCTCTATTCCCTTTTCTCTAAACTATTACAATGCATGAATGAACTTGATGTTCAAGTCTTAGGTATCATTAGATGCCATTTCCTTCATTTTAGGGCCTATTTTCTGAGCACCATCTCCTAAACTTTAGGGAATCCAAAGATACCTGATTTGTATGCCATTTTTGAAATTAGTGCAAATCTTGATGACAACTTCTTCTCAACACTTGGAAACTTTCTCATGTGCCTTAATCCTATATTATAGGACTCCTAACTTCCCATGTTTCAAGGATCCAAGGTCGTTTATGACCTTATGGCATCTTTCCAGCAACCATATGTGTTAGAACACATTTAAGACTCCAACCTTAGCTAAGCTCCTAACACTAAGAAATTGAAATAACAACAAACATAGGTTAATTAGTGACCTTAGTCCTAATGAATAATTCACTTAACCAACATTTAAAATGACCTTCTAAGGTCTAATAAAAACTAAGATAACTTCTTGACTTGGCTAGATTCAAGTACAAGCCAAAAACAATTAAACAATGGAGGCTAGCCTAGGTGCTCCTACACCATCCTCCCCAAAATAAGAAGATAAATCCACCCTTGGATTGATGATGGTAGGATCAACTCCCATCTTTTTTAACTCTAATTCATTGATCCACATAGCATCAACATCACTCTTTCCATACCTCTTAATGAGATGTTCCTTGTACTCTTTAGTCCTTGTCTTTTTATAGACCCTTGTGTCTAGTATGTTGTCTGGTCCTATAATAGTAGCAGTAGGCAAATTCAACTCTTCCACATCTCTGATTATATCATCAAGACTTTTCTCTATGTCTAACTATGGTCCTTTGTAAGGGACTAAGTCTACAATATTTAAGATTGGTGATATTCCATTGTCCTCCAACAATTCAATCTTGAAGGCATTGTCACCATACTTAGCTAATATAGGATAGGGTTCTATCCTCCTCATTTGCAGCTTGTGAGGGACTCCCTTCTACAACCTTGAATTTTGTAGATGCACCATGACTAAGTCACCTACATTAAACTCAACTGTCCTTCTAGTTCCATCCACCTTAGCTTTGTGTTTCAAGGTGTTCTCTGTCAATGTCTTTCTCACTATTTCATGCACTTCTTTCATGGCATATGCAAAGTCATCAGCATACCCACTTTCTTTCACTCCATCTTTCAATTCTCTTAGTTCATAGACACCTCTAGGATATAGTCCATATAGTATCTCAAATGGACTCTTCCCTGTTGATCTATTTATGGTGTCATTGTAGGCATATTTAGCTTGCCCAATCAATTGATCCCATTGCTAACTGTACTCCTTAGTAAAACATCTTAGAAGATTCCCAAGGCTTCTATTAACAACCTCAGTCTTACCATCAATTTGCGGATGGTAGGCTGATCCAAAAGATAATTTGGTGCCCAATTTTTACCAAAGTCTTCCAAAAATGACTCATAAACTCAGTGTCCCTGTCTGACATAATGCTGATAGGTAACCCATGGATTCTCACAATTTCTTTGAAGAATAGAGAGGATATGTGAGTGGCATCATTAGTGGTCTTGCATGGCACAAATTGAGCCATCTTGCTAAACCTATCCACAACCACATACACACTATCCATGTCTTGTCTAGTCTTGGGTAACCCAACTACAAAATCCATGCTTAAACATTCCCATGGCCTAGTAGGAATAGGTAGTGGTTTATAAAGACCAGCATTTGTAGAAGTTCCCTTGGCCATTTGACATACAACACAACTTTCTACATACCTCCTAACATCTAGATTCATTCTAGGCCAATATCAAAACCTTGAAACAAGGTCTTGAGTCTTAGTGATCCCAAAGTGACCACTCAAAGCATCATTATGCTTTTCTTGAATCAAATTCTCTCTAATAGAGCCTCTAGGAACACATAATTGATTCCCCTTAAACAAGAGATCACTTTTCAAAGTGTATTCAGCATATTTACTATGAAAATGATTCTTGTATTCAGCACATACCTTGTAAATGTCAGCAAAATCTTCATCATCTACATATAGATCCTTGAAATGATCTATCCCCATACTTTTCAACTAAATTTCTTGGAGTGTGAGGAATCTTCTTAAAAATGCATTAGCCACCTTGTTTAGAACACCCTTCTTGTGCTTGATATTGAAGGTGTAAGCTTGTAGGTACTCAACCCCCTTCATGTGCTTGTGACTCAACTTGTCTTGTGAATTCAGGAAACTAAGTGCTTGATTGTCTGAATACACAATAAATTCCTTTGGAAGCAAGTAATTCCTCCACTTTCTTAGATCTTGTACCAATGCATACATTTCTAGGTCATATGAGGAGTACTTCATCTTATCCTCACTCAACTTTTCAGAATGGAAAGCCATCGGTCTTCCTTCTCGGCTTAGAACAGCCCCAATTGCTACATCGATTGCATCACATTCAATGGTGAATAGCTTCTCAAAGCTTGGCACCACTAAAACAAGTTGGGTAGATATCTTCTCCTTCAACAACTCAAAGCTCTTGTTAGCATCTTCATTCCAAATAAACTTGGTTTTCATTCCTCCTTTGATAGTATCCAACATTGGAGCACAAATTGCACTAAATTGTCTTATGAACTTTCTATAGTATTGTGTAAGGTCATGGAAAATTCTTACCTCTATTGTTGTCCTTGAAGAAGGCTAATTCATGATAGCCTCCACTTTTCTTTTATCCATTTTCAGATTTCCATGTGATAAGACAAACCCAAGGTATGTAATGTCCCCGGCAGGGAACCCATAAGGAATCAGATCTTATGACCAAAAATTGCAACTAACAAATTTTTTTCATTACATTACATCATTACTACTTCACATTTACATTCCTTAAGGTTCCCTTAATGAATTCATTCACTAACATCTTTACATTACTTGCCCAAATTAAATTTCATTTCCTTTCTTTACTTTCACATTTTAGAACTAAGAGATAGGGTAAGAAAATAACATTTCATTTACAATCATATTCCATACTTTATATACTAAGTTCATTTCTCCTTCCTACACATTGAATAGCTATTCATTACAAATTTCATTTTAACCTTAACATAATAAACATTTTCTTCCATTGCAACATAGGAGAGATAAAAAAGATCCTTCAACATTACAATATGCATTTACAACTTTAGTCTTTCAAATAGCAAACCTTGAAACAAAGCCTAGAACTATCCCTCCCAATTACATTTCTTTTCTTTTCAATTACATCTTTCTAATAATAGATCTCATAATAATAAAAATTACATGAATGACCCAAAGGCATTACAGTATATCTTTCCATCTTTCCTATCAAGAATACATAATACAAAATATAAATATCTGCTTCAATACATAAATTTGAATGCATCCAAATCACGAACCACGAACATGACCTCGAAAGATTTTTTCCACCCAACCATGTGGAACTAGTGAGATTCCACCCCCTGTGCTAGGAGATAGAACCAAGATACTCACAAGGCCCTAAGCAATCTAAGGCTCAGAAGATAAAGAAATCCAAGACTCAAAAGAACATAGAATATCATCATACTATAACATAGAGGTCAAGGTTCTAGGATACCACCTAAGTGAGTGTCATCACACAACCTATATATTGGGATCCTTCTTGGCAACCATGTAACCCCGGTCCACCATTTATGAATAGGGATCCATCCTAGTAGTTATCCCTAGTCTTGGTACTCCAATCAGGTCTGTGTGTCCATTATTATATTCTCTTTCATTATCTTTTGAATCCCCCCTTCCCAGGTTAATTTTTAAGGTTATCACTTTTTACAAACCCACCCATAGAATCACTTGGCAACCACTTTAGGGTTCCAACACCTATGGTGACCCACTCACTTAAGGTTCCTATCCCCTTACCCACACACACACACACACCATGAAAACCTCAAATAATCTCAAAATGATCCATCTCATAGGTCTAGGAAACCTTCCAGTGCACTCAGGCCACCTAAACAAGTTCTGACCTTATATTATGGACTTTATCAAAAGCCAAGTATGAAAAAAACCTTAAACTCAAAACCATGTATAGAAATTCACAACATAAAACTTCCCACATGCATTGACACAACATTCCATAGCTTATTTCAAAAATCTAGGAAAAAGTCTCATGTGCCTGAAATTTGGCTAAGTCTGAATTTTTAAGAAATCTCAAAATTAGAAATTGTATCTTAACTCCCATGAATCTGAAACTTATCCCAATCATCTTAGAAGGTACCTAAACCCTTTATACAAGTATAAGAAATTAAATTACGTAAACTTATACTTAAATGTTATAATTGTATAAAGCCTATTTTCCCTCGGTTCACACTAGTTGGTCAGTTAACACAGTCTAGGTCGGTTAACACTGTACTAGTCAGTTATCACTGCATTTCTTAGTTACTACTGCAATGGTCAGTTAACACTACTTTGGTCAGTTGATACAGAGTTGGTCGGTTGATACTGAGTTTGGTCGGTTGATACTAAGTTGGTCGGTTGATACTGAGTTGGTCAGTTAACACTAAACTGACTTGTCTTGGTTAACACTAAACTGACCTGGCTCAGTTAATACTATACCGACCTGGCTCGGTTAATACTAAACCGACCTGAAACTATAGAATACGGCTGTCAATTCTAACTTGCGGGTAAAACTGAGCATAATGGGGACTATGGTTGCCTAATCTAAGCATGACCCATTTGAGGTCTCCCAGTTTCCCTTCAAAAATGGCTCATCAATCCATCCTATCTATCTAACAAATCTATTGTAGATCTAGACAAAGAAAGATGGTGCACAAATTGACATGAACCAGTAAGGTTTAAAATAATAGTTCTAAATTTTGGAAGCACTCATGAACATTATGGAAAGAAAGAAGATAAACAGGAGAATATTAAGGAACCTACAGACCAAATTAACCCAAATAAAATCATCAATTTCACAGACAAGTCTGCAAGAGGAAAATAGTAAGGAAATGACTGCATTTCAATCCTACACCTTCATGACCCTTCCTATTTCTTACTAAGCTTCCCTATTTAATTCAATAAAAGATAACTCATCCTTCCACATGTCCATAAACAAAACTATATGATCATACACAATTTTATTATCATATCATATACAAACACATTCACATACAAAGGGGAAGAATGGAGATTCCTCCCAGTTTAGACCCTACCTTGGGTCCTGCGGAGAATCATCTTCCCTTGACTGGATAATCTCTGCAAAGCTTCAATCCTTGAGTAGATATCCTTCTAGAAATCTTCCTCTAGCAATCAACTCCTAGCAATCCAAAAAATCTCAAACTCACTTAAACTTTCACCAAAAATTTCCAGAGAAATCAATTACAAACAACTTAAAAGAAAACAAATCTTCCAAAAATTAACATCCTCTTGCACACAAAAATCTTCAAATATTTATCCCGCAACTATGTGGTTGGAGGAGTTACTTTATGAGAAGCAACTTATCCAACTTCAATAGTTGGTTGGAGGAACAACCAAATAATCTCCCGTAAAGACTTAATCAAGGTTTTCAATAAATTTAATTAAAATACCTTTTAAACGAAAGCATAACAAGAATAATAGACAAATACCTTTCAAGAAAAACACCTAGCACAATAGGAAAACAAGTTGCCTAACTTCTAGGAGGTCTCGAGTTCAACTCCCTCCTAGATAGCCAATCTTACTACAAAGGCCATTTTCCTTTTATTATTATTACTTTTACTTTTTATTTAATACATCCATTAAATATGCTATATTTAACACACTTTATTTATTTATTATAAATAACACATAATTAATGAAAACATACAATTATTATTATTATTTATATAAGCATGGATATATGTGTGTGCACCCACATATACACAAACCTATACAAAATACAAAAAATTATAACATAATTATTTATTATACATATAAAATAGATTAATTCTAACTCTTAACATAAACTCAGACCAACATCAAATCAAGTCCATAACATAAACTGCATTCCACTTCCCAACTAGGATCACTTCCTAAATAGGATTCTAGGTCCATGGGTAACCTCAGGAGTAACTTGGTTAAATCTCCACACATCAACAATTCAAGGATTTTGAAGGCACTCTCAAACTTGTATAGCCAGGTGGAGATGATGCCTGGTACCTGCATCCTGCATCACCAACTAATATGCATATAAATATAAATATAAACAAATAGTGGCAAACAAGGAGGGAGAGTGTGACATCATGTGGATCTCTTGTGGGAGTAACTACGACTACCCCTCCTCATCCTACACTCACATCAACCAATGAACATTAAACCATAATAGGATCAGTAGGGTTAGATCATAATAAAACATCATAACACAAATCAATGTAAAACATTTTACTGATAGTTCATTTCTAGCCATTCATCATTAAATTATAACTCACTTAATATTTCCAAATAAACTGCAGTAACCAATTAAATACACTCAAATATCTCATAAAATGCTAACTAAATAATAATCAATCCTATTAGTCTAACATAGGAAGATGCTAGGGTGGGCATTACAAGGTACACTAGCTCTATTTTGATGAACTCACACTTCTCCAAGTTGATCATCAACTTCTTCTCATATAGCTTCTTGAAAAAAATATCAAGATGTTCTAGATGCTCACTCCTTGTCTTGCTAAAAATCAGTATATCATCTAGATATACAACTACAAACTTGCCTATGTAGTCTTTGAGGACTTCATTCATTAGCCTCATGGGTGTGGAGGGGGTATTTGACAAACCAAATGGCATGACAAGCCATTTATACAGCCCTTCATTGGTCTTGAAGGTTGTCTTCCACTCATCTCCTTCATGGATTCTTATTTGGTGGTAGCCACTCTTCAAGTCTATCTTGCTATAGTACTTGGTTTGACCTAGACAATCCATTAAGTCTTCAATCCTAGGGATAGGCAACCTATACCTTTTGGTTATCCTATTGATATCCCTTGAGTCAGTACATAGCCTCCAAGTTCCTCCTTTCTTTGGTGCAAGTACAGTGGGTACAACACATGGACTTATACTCTTCCTAATTAGGCCTTGGTCTAAGAGCTCGGTATTTGTCTTTCTATTTCCTCATTTTGTTGAGAGGTCATTTTGTAAGCATCTTTGTTTGGTAGGGTGGCTCCTAGGATAAGGTCTATCCTATGACTTATGGCTCTTTGAGGGGGTAAGGTTGATGGTTTTCCATCACTTACAATGCCTTGGTAAGTTTGCAACATACCTTGAATCTCCTTTGGTAATTTTGTCTTCTTAGTCACCTTGCCTTCATCTCTCTCTCTTGGTTTCAACACCAATGCATAGCCTATGCCTTCAATCTCTTCCATGGTTTTCAAGAACTCTTTTTCACTCACCATAAGTACATTTGGACCTGTTGTCTTCACCTTAGTATCCTCCAATAATGACTATATTTTAAAATTCACATTGTCCTTCTTGAAAGAATAAGAATTCTTTCCTCCATCATGTATGGCTTGGCAGGAAAATTTCCATGGTCTACCTAGGAGAAAATGACATGCATCCATAGGTAACACATCACATAAAACTTTTTCTTTTTACCTTCCAATGGAGAACTCCACCCATGCTTGCTCATTTACTAACACATGTTGGCCTTTATTGAGCCAAGTGACCTTGTAAGGATTGGTGTGGGGTATCCTTGTCAACTTCAACTTGTTAGCTACCTCCTCTGACACAATATTGTCAGTAGAGCCTAAATTGATAATGACCCTACATACTTTCCCCATTATCTTTCATTTGATCCTAAACAAAGATCTCTTTTGGCTTGGATCCTCCTTCACTGGCTCCTTGATTAGAGTTCTCCTCATCATGAGGTTCTCTCCTTCTTCTGAATTTAGTGGTACTTCAGCATGCTTTGATACTACATTAGACTCATCTTGAACTAAATTAGTCCTCTTATCACCTCCTTGTGATGATCCACCTTTCTCCAGGAATCTATAGGCAACGTGCCCCATTTGATTGCAATGGTAGCACTTCATATTGGAAAAGTAATTGCCTCTTCCTCCTTGTGATGAACTACTCCTTCCTCTAGAGCTAGAACCTCTTCCTCTACCACCTCTACTTGAGCTTCCTTCTTGCTTCTCATTTAACTTTGTCTCACCTTGAGCTCTTGAATTAGAACTTCTTCCACCATAGCCACTTCTTTGACCTCTACTATCCTTGCTCTTAGCTTTACCTTTAGAGGTTTCTTGCTTCCTCTTTCTTTTCTCCTCTATCTTCAAGGCCATTTGATAGCATTTCCTAATGGATTTGAAGTTCAATGAGCTCATCTCTTCTTGAATTGACCATTTGAGGCCATTCAAGTATCTTGCAAGCTTGATGCTCTCTTCTTCAACCACTTTAGATCTCAAACATAGCTTTTGAAACTCCTCAGTGAAGGCTTGGACATCTAGTTCCTTTTGCCTAAGGTTTTGTCTTCTTCTATGAAGTTGGACTTCATAATCATCAGGAAGGTAGGTTTTCTTTACTTTGGATACCATGCCCTTCCATGTCACAATAGGACCTTTTCCATCCTTTTCCCTCTCGTTTTTCACAAACCTCCACCAAGTAAGAGAAGAACCTCTTAGTCTAGACTTGACCACCATAACCTTTTGTGCTTCAAAGATACCATCACATTCAAAATGGTTCTCAATGTTGTCTATCCAATCCATAACTGAATCTAGATCCATTTTTCCACTAAATAGTGGCACACCTTCCAAAGCTTTGCCACTCAATTCTTTCAATGCTTTTAAGAATGGCTCTTTATGAAGAATAGGGTCAAGTGTTGGTGCTTCCTCCTCCAACTCTAATTCCTTCTCCCTTGCTTATTTTTCTTCCTTGATATCAATCTTCTCTTTGACCTTATCTGCTTTGTCTTGGACTTCACCCAAGAGTTAATCCATTTGAGCTAGTCTTTGCCTTAGTAATATTTTATCCTCCTCTTGTTACTAAAACTTCTTAGCTAATTCAACATTAGTCACCATGGTTCTACTTGGTGTATTCTCTCCTACTGATTTAGGAGACTGCAACATCAACCACAAGCCTGATCAATTCAAGCTCTGATACCAATATGATGTATGGAAACTCTAAGGTTTTCTTTCACACTCACCAAGAGACTTCACTTGTCTCCACTAGAATCCTATTCCTCTTTAGGATCTTTCAATAGGCTTAGGTGATTAACTAAGGCCTATACAAACTCTATTATAAGAGTCAAACTATTGAAGCTTCACCTTGAAGGACTAACATTGTGTATTATGTTCTCTTTCTCCTCTACACTTAGATGTCTCTAAGTGTCAAATATTAATAAACTCCATTCTTCATAGAAGGGACTTTCTCCATCTTGAAAATTGTTCATATCCTTTCCAATTTGACTCATTTTGGAAGAATCTTGCATCATATTTCCATCAACATCATTAGTTCACCATAGGAGACCCTAAAAGTAGGTCTAATTTCTTTTCAAACTTTCTCAAACAACTTGTCAAAGAAATTAGGGATTTGGATACCCTTTTGGCTCTTCTTGAGGATTTTGCAAATTTTTGGGTCTGGAAGTCTCCATACACCTCCTTCCTATAAACAAGGACAAACATGCCTAATTGACCTAGTTTTTAGGACAGTCTAAATTATAATGGAAATCTTACTCAAACCCAAACCTAGATGATTGACATGATCTCAATCTACATAGGATGGCTAGATATGGTGAACACCTTCTTGAAGAAATTATCAAGCAGTACAGTGTCATACAACCTTCCATAAAATCTTCAAATCTTCCACTGTCAAGCCTCTAACCAAACCTTCCTAGCTCACCTAGGGCTTGGCATTATAAAAAGTAAAAAATATCATACATAATCCTACCTCTATATACATAATTTTCAATGGCCCCACTTTAAGATTCATCCATTTCTTTGAAGTTTCCATGGTAGAATCTCATGTGGGAGCCATGAACTTACAAACAGTCTCACAGAGACCAGTACACTGTCCTACACTAAACTATTTTTGTACAACCAATAAATTAACTCAAATAAATTAACTTCCTAAATGAAAAACACTTAAAACTTAGTAAAGAACATTAATCAACCACTTGATCTAGTCTTTAAATCCATTTAGTATGACTGTCAACCCAAAACACTAGAAATCACAGTAAAAAATGCTTACAGAGCTTTATTCCCTTTTCTCTAAACTATTAAAATGCATGAATGAACTTGATGTTCAAGTCTTGGGTATCATTAGATTCCATGTCCTTCATCTTAGGGCCTTTTGGCTGAGCACCATCTCCTAAACTTTAGGGAATCCAAAGATACCCGATTTGCATGCTATTTTTGCAATTAGTGCAAATCTTGATGACAAATTCTTCTCAACACTTGAAAACTTTCTCATGTGCCTTAATCCTATATCCTAGGACTCCTAACTTCCCATGTTTCAAGGATCCAAGGCCATTTATGACCTTATGGCATCTTTCCAATAGCCATATGTGTTAGAACACATTTAAGACTCCAACCTTAGCTAAGCTCCTAACACTAAGAAATTGAAATAACAACAAACATAGGTTAATTAGTGACCTTAGTCCTAATGACTAATTAATTTAACCAACATTGAAAATGACCTTATAAGGTCTAAAAACAACTCAGATAACTTCTTGACTTGGTTAGAGTCAAGTAGAAGCCAAAAACAATTAAACAATGGAGGCTAGCCTAGGTGCTCCTACACCACCTTTGATTCTCTACATCTCCGCAACTACAGTAGCACTGGGTGCTCTCCTAGCATAGTTACATGACAATGGAAAAGAATGTGGCATATATTATCTTAACAAGACTTTAGTGGGTTATGACTATACAGCTATTGAGAGAGCTTGTCTGGTTGTAGTCTTTTGTACGCAGAAGCTATGTCATTACATGCTTAATCACAAAGTATAGTTGATAGAAAAGATTGACCCACTTAAGTACTTATTATCTAAATCTGCCCTGATAAGACACATGAAAAAATGGCTCATGATCCTTAGTGAATCTGATATTGTATACATAGAATGCAAAGCCATCAAAGGACAAGCAATAGCAGATCAACTAGCAGAAGCCACCATTCCTGGAGATCATCCTATTGTCACAGACTTTCCTGATGAAACTATCATGACTATCACTCCCAACATTCAATGGAAGCTTTATTTTGATGGATCTTTTACCCAGAAAGGATCAAGGACAAGAATTCCATTTGTGACACCTCAAGGGGATTTTGTCCCTAAATCTTATAAAATTACATTTGCTTGCACACACAACATAGCAGAATATGAGGCCTTCATCATAGGGCTTTGCCAAGCTGTTAGATGGAAGATCATAAATTTTCTTATTTTTGGTGACTTCCAATTAGTTATCAACTAAGTCAATGATGAATTTCACACAAAGGATGATAAGTTACTTCCTTATCGACGCATGGTCAAAGATCTCAAACAATATTTTGCAAGCATTATTTTCCAGCAAATCCCAAGAGAAAACAATAAAGTAGCAAATGTCATGGCTACTATTGCTTCATTAATATCTATGCCAGAAACAAGCACACAACATCAATTAATCTTATGGTCCCTGCCTATGACCAGCTGAATTATGAGATGGTGTGTGAAATTATTGGTCCCAAATCACCTTGGTATCAAAAAATCCTTGCCTATCTTCATGATAAAACCATTCCCCTCAGTCTTACGCCTAACCAAAAAAAAAATTTTGTCCATCGCACTTCTCGTTACACAATCCTTGGAGACACTCTTTTTCGTAAACACTTTGATGGAACTCTTCTTCGATGTTTCAATTCAAAGGAAGCACACATAGCCTTGGAAGAGGTGCATCAAGGAATCTGTGGAGCCCATTCTAGTGGTCTCACTTTAGCAAAGAAGTTTCTTCGCACTGGATACTATTGGCTGACAATGGAGTAGGATTCCTATCATTATGTGAAGAAATGTGTTCTATGTCAGTAGCATGGTGATTTGATACACGCTCCCGCTCAATCCCTCCAACCTACCATCACACCTTGGCTTTTCTCCCGCTGGGGTTTTGACCTTGTGGGCTAGATATTTCTAAACTCAGCTGGTGGTCAGAAGTATATCCTAGTCATCACCAAATACTTTACCAAATGGATCAAAGCAATCACCCTCACCTATACAACTGGTAAGAAAATTCTCAAGTTTATTCATAATTATATCATTTTTCGCTATGGAATCCCAAAAGATCTCCATACTAATAATGGAACACCCTTCAAGAATCAGGATGTCTCTGACTTTTGTAATAAATTTGGCATTACCATCATTGTTCATCCAAGTACTTCCCAGGGGGCAACAGTTAATCTAAGGCTACCAATAAAACCATCTTTAAAATCCTCAAAAAGACTATCGATGATGCTGGCTATGATTGGCACCTACAACTCAATCCTACCCTCTGGGCCTACTGCACCTCTATCCGTACTCCTACTATTGCCACCCCATTTGTCATGGTCTATGGTTCTGAGGCTGTCTTACCCGTTGAAATTGAGCTCCCTTCCCTCAGGCTTTCTCTCAAAAAACTTGATGTCCAAAGAACAATATAGGGTTGCCCACTTGCAAGAGCTGCAAGTCCTCAATGAGAGACGTCTCAATGCCCTTAACCACCTTCATGTGTATTAAAATCACATGCGCTTACATTTTAACAAGAAGATCAAACCTCATGAGTTTTATGTAGGTGATTTTTTCCTATAGCATAACATGAAGAATCTCTAGAACTGAGAAAAGAAAGGGAAGTTTGAACCCAATTAGTTGGGCCCATTTGTTATTACTACTAAATTCAGTTCTGGGGCATAACAAATTGCAACACCTAAGGGAGATCCACTCCCTAATCCTATAAATATTCTGCATTTGAAGCACTTTTATGTGTAGCTCAGCATTTAGTGCCGATACAGTGTTATTTAGAAAAAAATCCTAAAAATTAGAAAAGATCCTGAAAAAATCCTAAAAATTAGAAAAGATCATGAAAAAATCCTAAAAATTAGAAAAGATCCTGGAAAAATTTTTGAAAAGAAGAAAAAGTCCTAAAGAAATCCTAAGCATCAGAAAAGTAGAAAATCCTAAAAAGAAGATAATTTTCCTGAAAAAATCATTGTTTGGTAAACACCTAGTAAACATGCGCCTTAAAAAAAAATTAAAAAAATTTGTCCAACAGTGAAAACTTGGCAAATAAGCACTTTGGGCAAGTATTATTGTAAAAACCTATCTCAGGCACCATGATATCAGATTTGGATCCATTGTCTTCCTATCCACTTTACGTATCCATCCTCATCTTGGTCCTATTTTTTAGTCATCACTTTCCGAATATCCATAAGGATCCAACCGCAATTCCCAGCAAGCTGAGCTTAACCCCACCACACTGAGCTTTTCCCAAACACAGTGATGGAAAAACTTCTTATCAAAATCAACATCAAAATCAAATCTCTAAGTTATTGTTCCTTTCACATCTATTGCCAGGGAATATTTATTTCAGTCAATCAATCTTTGCCCTGTGGGATGCGTCCTTCCTTAGTCAGCTCAAATCAATCTCATCAATCCTATCCCATTCATGGAAAAAATTATGGACCGAATAACCACTTGGTCAGGAGTCCTTCTTTGTTGATTTTATCTTTTTGTATTAGTAGATCCTAGTCATGATTACCTCAATCTTCCATATCTTGGTATATTGTGACTGGTGAAATCTGATGCAAGTTTTGATTGCATTATGATCTATTTGTGGATACTTTAGGAGCAATTTTGTTGGTTTCCCAGATATGATTATGTGTATCTTAATGGGGTAAATGGGTTAGCATAATTATGTCCCTTAAAAGACCTAAGTGTGCCCAGACCTCTCCAATAAGTATATGTCATAGGTTCTATCATATTCAGGAAATCTACATCTCTATTTATATAGCTATCTGAGAGTCTAGTCCACACAATGGAATGATGTCATTTGTGCTTTTAAAACACATGATGCATACCTCCTATTGCAATATCAAACTAGGGTGTGCTCTCCAACATAAACACAAGTGACCCCACTAAATCATGTAGTCAAGTTACATTATAGCTCGAATTCATTTTCATTTATTTATTTTCTGCATTTTTGTTTGAGACAAGGGTCTTGTTAATTCATCATCCCCTTCCTCTTCTTTAGTGGTTCAATTGATCCTATTGGTTATATCGGATACACAACCAAAAAATCATAATAATAAAGTGACACTAGCTCATTCCATTGCATTCTACCTCATATAGTTAATTTAATTCATCATTAATCATTAAATACACATTGCATGTCAAAAATATCTCATTAATCATTAAATACACATTTCATGTCAAATATATCTCATTAATCATTACTCATTTTGCATGTCAAATATATCTATTTAACCTATGCATTGCACATTCATAAACATTACTGTATCATCTTAAAATGGAAGCACTTCCATGATAAGAGCATTTAGCCCTCCGAGTAAGTGGTCTAGGGTCATGTTAAGCACCTTGATCAGATCTTTGCATGTATCTAGCTTTTCCCCCTATTTTTCTTCCCTATGCACCCATTTTTTACTTCATATCTACATTTCCTGGCATTCTGGACTGGGGTCCTAAGGTTTTTCACCTCAAGGTCGAAGTTGACCTTGAGGGTCAAATTTGACCATGACCCTAATCTAGGTTAGGCTTGACCTCCACCCTAACCTAGGGTAGAGTTGACCTCCTCCCTAACCCCAATTCAAATTTCAAGTTTTTTTGATTTCTGAGCATCGAGTTTCGGAAAGATTCTTTTCCCGCCTCTGAGTCAGCCATTTCAAGTTTTGAAATGGTAAATCCTTAAATTGCATTTAATATGGGTCCATTTCTAAAGGTTAAGGTTAATTGGGATTTAATTCTCCAATGTTATCCTTCTTTAGAGGTTTGTGCCCTACTTCACTATAAAATGAGGCCTTCCTCTCTCATTTCAATCAATCCTTCAATCAAGTTTTCATCCACTCTCACCAAGCAATCTCTCAAGCTCTCAAGTGCAATCAAGAAAGCAAGAAGGAGAAGGAAAGCAAGCAAGCATTCATTCATCTTCAAGCCTAGCATCCATTCAAGCATTCATCAAGGAGATTCATTGTTAGCCATTGAAGGATTCAATCTCTTTGGAGCCCCCTTGAAGATCCATCCTTCTACATTCTTCCAAGCCTCCTCATATGCAAAGATCTATTCAAGATTGGTGTTGAAGATCAAATGCCATTGATTTGAGACATCCTACATTCATTCTACATCCATTGGAGCATACCTACTTGTGAATTTGTGGATTCGAATCCTCTACAAGGACTTCATTAACATAAGCAAGGTGAATTGTTTCATTTTCTTTGTTTATGCACATTATATTTCAATTAAATTTCAAGGTTAATTCCTAAATTGGGGTTTGACCAAGGAAAACCCCCCATACAAACAACAAAACCCCCTTTTTCATGTAGCTTCAGGTGCAGAATTTTAGATCTAAGATTAGATTTGGATACCCTTTTTGGTGAACTTTCAAGATCTGCGAACAAATTCAAAATTGACCTTCAGAATAAGAATGTAGCCTTTGACCTTTTATGAGGTTCAAAGACTACCTTCTATCAAAAAGATAAAAGATTTTTGGGTTTTCTTCATCTGAGCATTTCCAGTCTGAAACAAGTTTTAGAATTGTCTAAAAGTACACACAGACATCAGAAATTGGTATTTTCTATATTTTTCCTATATTGAGGTTAGTATTTTTATTTCAATTATTTCAAATTTCAAGTACAATTCCATTATAGGGAAGTAAAAGGTTTTCTTCCTTTTTCATATTCTCCATAGATTGATTCGATTGTGCATTAACCTTTTGGTTGATCAAATTGGATCTCTCCCTTGGGAATTTGGATTTAGAAGTGGATCTCATATTTCCCCCATACATTACATTAAATAGTGGTGATTCCATTTTACCACTATTCATTTTGGTGAACCCGATGAGCTTACTCTCTTTCTTTTTGGTGTTAGATTTCCCTTTGTATTATTGTGTGTGTTCACCTTCACTATTCATTTTGGTGAACCCAACTAGCTTACTCTCTTTCTTTTTGGTGTTAGATTTCCCTTTGTCTTATTGTGTGTGTTAAATCTTGCATGCTAATTAGATTTCAAAAATACAAAAATATTCATGCTTTATGTGTTCTTAGTTTAGTTCATTTGTGTTGCATTGGTTTATGAGCTTTACTACTACTAGTCCAACTTATAACATTTCGGTTACAAGAAGTTGTAGACGCATGGGTGCCTTTGATCTTGAATCTTTGTCTCCTTTCCTTAGGATCTTGGATGATAATTTTATTCTTCATGATTCCAATCCTACTATGGAGCACAACTGTTCTCACTCATCTCATGATGAGGATGATGCTTTAAGAGTTCCTCCTGAACAAGCTCAAAAACTTTCAACTGAACTTGATAAAATTGGTAATTGGCTTATTCAAGAGAACCATAATCAAGATTCTATTCAAGCTATAGAGGCTCTTAAGAACATTCTTTATGATAGTGATCAAGGTGTTAACCTCTTGCATGGTATTACTCACCTTGTGCATTCAAATGCTAAACCTTTAGCTCAAGAAGCTCAAGATTTAGGGTTGATTCCTCCTATCAGTAGTGTTGAACCTCCTTCTAATCATTTACCTATTATTCCTACCTATACTCATTCTTTAATGACTATGACAGTTTCCTCTATTCCTATGAGTGGTCCTCATGTGGCCCTTCCTACATCACAACCTTCATATCATAATTTTCCTTTTACTTATTCACTTCCAACTGTAGTTCCTAGTGTTCCTCCAATTGTGTCTTCTATTCCTACAGCTTCTTACACTTTACCTAGTGTGTCTAATGTTTCTATTCCTCCTATTTCCTCTAATGATTCAACAATCATCAGTTTGGCTCAAACTGTGTCATCCTGACAACAACAACTTGCTTCCTTAACTCAAAAAAAGTTTAGTATTCCTACATGTGACATGGGAAGTCCTTTGTCCTTGGATATTATTCCTACTCATGTTCCTCGGCAAGTTGATATGCCTCATCTTGAGAATTATAATGGAAAAGGAGATCTTGTTCATCATGTTAAAACATTCCAAATCCTTTGTAGTGATTATGTTCATGACCATAGGATTTTAGCCAAACTGTTTGCTAGAACTTTTCATGACAAGGCCTTACAATGGTATTGTTCCTTGCCTCCTTATTCTATTGATTCCTTTCCAAAACTTGCTAATGCCTTTATTCAACAATTTCAAAAGAACATTGGCCTGCAAGTGTCTTTGACTGATTTGATGCATTGTAAACAAAGGGATAAAGAAAAATTAACTGAACTTATTGGTAGATTTAAGCATTTGCATGCTCAAATTTCCTATCATGTTCCTAATATTAATATTCAATGTATGTTTATTTCAAATTTGCAAAAGAATATTAGAGATAAGATTCTTCTTACTAAATTTACCTATTTTCAATAACTTTGTGTAGTGCTTCATCATTATAAATTACAAGTGAGTCAATTTGAGAGCACCAATCCAATGGCTCCTATTCCATTTGATAAGAGTGATACTGCTCCTAATCCAAACAAATTTCAAAAATTTAACAACTATGTCAAGATAAACAAACGAGCGAATGCAGTTGCTGATCAAGTTGTTGCTGCATCTCACAATGCCACTTCTACATCCACTACTTTTCTAGTAAATCGTATGTTTACTCCTCTTTCTGAATCTTTACATGCTATTATGAATAGGTTGTTAATTGCTAATATGATTACTTTACCTCCTATTTGACCTCTTTTACCTGCTACGATTGCATCTAAATCTTTTGATCAAAATGCTTTTTGTCAATATAAACGTTAGAATGGTCATGATACTGAGAAATGTTATTCTTTAAAACATAAGGTTCAAGACTTAATTGACTCTAATGCCTTATCTATCAATAATCTTGATGGTAGTGGAAACAAATATGTCTCTCCTCCTAATCAAAACCTTCAAATCTATACGAATCCTTTACCTACACATGATACTAATACCATTGCTCAGCCATCTACTATGGAAATTGTGTATGATTCCAAGATGGATGATCTCAATCATGTTGTTAATCAAGTGGAGCATGTTGGTCAATTTTTATCTCAACCTCAACCTCAACCTCAACCTCAGATTCAACCTCAAGTTCAATCTCAACCTCAACCAAAACCTAAGCCTAAATTGAAAACTCAACCTAAACCTCAACAAAAACCTAATAATAAAAGACCTCGGGAATGCTTGATTACCTTTGATGACTCTGAGACTATTAAATACCCTGATGGTCCCCTTTACATTTATGCTAGGATTTCTCAGAAAACTACTCGTGGTTGTCTTGTTGATCCTACATCCTTAGTCAATGTTATTACTGAAGAAAATCTTTTTATGAAAAGCTTACAATGTGATTCTTATGATACATCGGATGTGTGGATTCAAACTTGTAATGGTTTTGTTTATCCATCATTTGGTTCTATTACTTTATTGGTTGAACTCTATGGAAAAATTGTGAACACTACCTTTGTTGTTGTTCCTACTTCTGATCAATTTCAAGTTAAGCTAGGTTTTCCTTGGTTGAATGCCATGCATGTTGTTGCTTCACCTATCCATAAGTGTCTTCAATTTATTCATGATGAAGAAGTGAAGATAGTTAATCATAGTTTATATCAACCTTCTAGGCCTATCGATTGTGTTGATCTTGATTTTTTTGGCCTTCATTACCTAATTCATGTCCTCCTTGACTTGAAAATATTTTCCATTCATATCAAGCTTATAAACATCATAATATTCCTGAATTAAGCATACCTCCTATGGATCTTAATCATTGTCTTTTGCCTACACCTTCTATACCTCCTTTAACTATGGCTTCTGCTTCTATTAATCAAGTTCTTTCTATCACTCTTCCTAAAGAACTTGTGAAAGATCCTGTGATTGTTCCTCCTATTGTTGATAATCCTATTGATCTTCCTAAAGAACCTATGAAGGATCCTATGATTTTTCCTCCTAGTCCTCAACCTATTTCAAATAAATCAAAACGTACTCGATCTACTAATGAACATCATAAAAAGCATCGTTCTCATGCTAAAGCTTGTAATTCTGCTCTTCAAAGATCTCTACCTTCTTTGGATAAATCTATGCATCATGTGTTAGAAGAAGTTGTTCCTAATAATGATGTTAAGATGCATGATTATGATGATTCTATTCATATCTTAGATCCTATTTTGATTAATTTGGATGAATAAGATACTCTTGATGATACTAATGATGTTAATGATGAATATGAGACTATTGACATTGACATTGATTTACCTAAAATGCTTTCATCATAATTAACTCTTACACCTAGTGTCAAACAGTGTGATTCTCACGAGGATCCTTGTTTGGAATTGGCTATCATTCCTACTATGTTGGATACAATCCCTCTTGTGAGTTACCCACCTTCCCTAAATGATATACAATGAGATGGGGAGAGTAGGTAGTATGCTTGATCAGCTTGTCCTTTGTGGTACCATTGTTGTGTGTTTTCCTATTGTACTATGTTTCTCCTATAATGTGTTCGCTAAATGTTGTTAGATTATTTTATATAATCCTTGTTACTCAGTTGGTACAAGGTGATAAAGGAATCAAAATTGTTGTTCCAATTCCTCTATATGTATCTCTATTCTTCTATGTGTTGCTCAATGTTATGTTGTAATTGTGCTATTGTTTGTAAATGTTTCCTTGTGTAATCTGCTTGGATTCGAGATGTGGTAGCACTAAATATTTTTGTTCTCCATGTCATGGTTCAAAAAGATTTTCCTTCATATATCTTATGTGATCTTTCCTCCTTTGTGATCGTAGTTCTACTTTCTTTGGGGAATGATGTCAATTCATTTGCAATAATATCATATATATATATATTATCTTATGATCATACTGACCCCATGGTAGGTAGATCCCTTCTATGTTCTCTATATGTTTCTATGATATTTCCCTTGATTTGTCTTCATCTGGGGGCATCTCGATGTGGAAACATACTCAGTGGAGTTGTTTATGTTTTTGTTAAAACCATTTCTCTTGTTAAAGTGTCAGCAATGCCTTTAGCATGGGGACATATGCTCTGCTCACCTGTTGCACACATGCACTTTTTGATACGCACATATTTTTCAAGATACCTTTTCTCCCTTTTTTTATTAGTGACTAATCCTTAAATCATGGATTTATATTTTAGGATCTCTTGATCCCTCGAGTTTCAAATATACATATATTTTGATCCCTTAAGGTTAGAGGTGTCCTTAAGACTGGATCTCTTTTATTTTTGGTTTTATTCTTATGGAATAGAATATTCCTAAGGGTAAATCCTTGATGGGTTGACTAGTGAGTAGTCACATTCACTATGTGGTTCAATTCCATCTTTCCAGTAGTGTTGTTTCCTTGTGTGGTTCACAATGGGACATAAGTTCTCATTAGGCGAGGTAATCACACCCTCTTTCTCTCTCTCTAGAGATTTGTCTCTTATTGTGATTTGGGAGTTGATGAAGACTTGAGTCCCTAGGGGCTTGAGGTTTATCTTTATCCCTTGGATTACGATAACATTATCTTTTCATTTTGATCTCCTTTACCAAGAGTTTGCATCGAGTCCATACTCTTGCTAATGTGGGGGCTTAATGTATCATCTTAAAATGGAAGCACTTCCATGATAAGAGTGTTTAGCCCTCTGAGTAAGCATTCTAGGGTCAGTTTAAGTGCCTTGATTAGGTCTTTGCATGTATCTAGCTTTTCCCCCCATTCTGCTTCCCTCTGCACCCATTTTTCACTTCATATCTGCATTTCCTGGCATTCTGGGTTGGGGTCCTGAGGTTTTTGACCTCAAGGTCAAAGTCAAACATGAGGGTCAAAGTCAATATCGACCTTGACCTAGGTCAGGGTCGACCATGAACCTGACCTAGGGCAGAGGTGACCTCGTCACTGACCCCCAGTTCAAATTTCAAGTTTTTCTAATTTTTGGGCATCGAGTTTTGAAAATATTCTTTTCCCGCCTCCGGGTCGGTCATTCCGGGTTTTGTAATGGTAAATCCTTAAATTGAATTTAATATGGATCCATTTATAAGGGTTAAGGTTAATTGGGATTTAATTCCCCAATGTCAGCCTTCTCTAGAGGTTTGTGCCCTAGTTCACTATAAAAGGAGGCCTTCTTCTCTCATTTCAATCAATCCTTCAATCAAGTTTTCATCCACTCTCACCAAGAAATATCTCAAGCTCTCAAGTGAAATCAAGCAAGAAAGAAGGAGAAGGAAAGAAAGAAAGAATTCATTCATCTTCAAGCCTAGCATCCATTCAAGCATTCATCAAGGAGATCCATTGTTAGCCATTGAAGGATTCAATCTCTTTTGAGCCCCCTTGAAGATCCATCCTTCTACATTCATCCAAGCCTCCTCATATGTAAAGATCTATTCAAGATTGGTGTTGAAGATCAAATGTCATTGATTTGAGACATCCTACATTCATTCTACATCCATTGGAGCATACCTACTTGTGGATTTGTGGATTTGAATCCTCTACAAGGACTTCAACATAAGCAAGGTGAATTATTTCATTTTCTTTGTTTATGCACATTATATTTCAATTCAATTTCAAGGTTAATTCCTAAATTGGGGTTTAACCAAGGCAAACCACCCATACAAATTAAAAAAACCCATTTTTCTTGTAGGTGCAGGTGTAGAATTTTGGATCTGAGATTGGATTTGGATACCCTTTTTGGCAAACTTCTGAGATCTATGAACAAAGTCAAAATCGACCTTCAAAATAAGAATGTAGCCTTTGACCTTTTATGATGGTCAAAGACTACCTGCTATTAGAAAGATAAAAGATTTTTGGGTTTTCTTCGTCTCAACATTTCCAATTTGAAATAGGTTGTAGAATTGCCCGAAAGTACACAGAGACATTAGAAATTGGCATTTTCTAGATTTTCTCTATTTTGAGGTTAGTATTTGTATTTCAATTATTTCAAATTTCAAGTACAATTCCATTATAAGTAAGTATAAGGTTTTCTTCCTTCTTCATATTCTCCATAGATTGGTTCAATTGTGCATTAACCTTTTGGTTGATCAAATTGGATCTCTCCCTTGGGAATTTGGATTTAGAAGTGGATCTCATATTTCCCCCATACATTACATTCAATAGTGGTGATTCCATTTTACCACTATTCAATTACATATGCATAATAAACATCAATTCATATCTACCTAAGCTTAGCACATCATGTAGTACACATTTCACATAATCACACACATCAGTATCATAATATAGTACCATGCATAATCTCATACTCCATCAAATAAACCCATGAAATAATGTCGCTAAGTATATATATATATATATATATATATATATATATATATATATATAATCACATCATGGTACATCAGGCACTTCAATGCTACTATACATATGCATGTCATCTAAAAATATACAAAATGTGTATCCCGTATAATCAACTGGATCTCATAACCACTCAAAGATATCCATGTCATCCTGACCTCATGGAGTAGATCTCTCTGCTCCTCTACCACTGTCACCTCCTATCGTCCTATCCCTGGGTTCCCTGACTACTGATCCTGATGACACCCCTCGAGTCCACTCTAATATCTCTCACTTTAAATATGGGGCCTGTCTCTGCTCTAGAGGTACTGCCTGGTGATAGAGACCCATATAATAGGTCACCTCTCTCCCCATCCTCAATGCATCTTGATGTGCATCCAACATGGCTATTAATAACTACCCTATACCCATCGTCATCACTCCCTATCTCGCTCTCTCTCTCTCTCTCTCTCTCTCTCTCTCTCTCTCTCTCTCTCTCTCTCTTTGCCACCCTGGCGGCCTCTACCCTAGCTTCTCTATCCCTTTCCACTACCACTAAAGCCTCTAATTGTGTCACCTCTACCTGAAGAATGTCTACCTACTCCTGACGACCCTACCTCTCATCTCATCTTGATCCTTCTAGCCCCATCTCCTCATCCTCTAGAAATGGCTCCTGGACCACCTCCTCTTGCCCCCTCTATACTACCTATGTCAGACCACCTGCAACAGGTCTCTACACTATCCCCCTCTGCCGCTCTATAGCCTACCTCTATGCCCCCCACTTGCCTCTTAGCACTATTTCTGGTCTCTCCTCATCATCCTCCTCATTGGCCTCCTCAAACTTTGTCTCTAACTCTATCTACTCTACAAACTCTCTTTCTCTTGGCCCTATCAACCTCACTGGCCTATGCCTCTCCCACCAGGTTGCATAGTTAGTAGTCACACCTACATCTGCCACCTATCTCTAAGTTGTTGTCCATGGTACTAGCTGCTCCTGGCATTTTAGAGATCTACTCCAATTCCCCATACTGACCTAATTTCCCTCGAGACAATTGGATGTGGATAAATGTTTGGCACTATACCTTGCCTCATGCCAAACTGTTAGCATACTTGAGATGACATGTATCTCACTATCTAAAATATCATCCTCTCAATCAACCAACAATCTATCTACATGTAACCTAAGTAATCTACATCTAAAACACCATCCTCTCTCTCTACCTACTCATCCCAGTACCTCCATGCCTCACACCCTCTATATAGTGTCCACTCAAACCATATTAGCTCATCCAGAATCCTCCGCTAGGTCTATACTGATCTCACATCCCCATGTGACAAGGGTGATTGGTACTAACATGAAAATGGATCATATTACTATCATCAACCCTCCCCTTGTAGTGGTCATACCACTGCAATATGCTCCCATGCCCAGACTAGCAGTAGTGTAACTCCAGGACTCATTGTTTGTTGAGTACGGTATGTGCACATATGAAGATCATAATATACCTATGCTAAAATCATATATCCCCAGCAAAATTTTGTGCCATCCTCCTCCAATATTTGACTCGCTACTCTCACTCATCCAATCAGAAAACCATGTCCTAAGTGGTCTAGCATCAACCTCCCTCCTACCAATCAAGCTAAATATAGTGCTAGCCGGAGTAATCCTGCCTCCATCCCCCTCACCCTGACATCCACTGTCGATCAATTAGTAACTGATCTACCCCCATCTGAAACTCTCCTCCATGAACTGCTCCACCTTCTCAAACTAATACTTCACCATCTCCCCCCGAATCTATATCCACAAAATCTTTCATACGTCTAGCAACATCAATGTTGCCTCCCCGGTCGGCAAATGGAAACTCGATGTGTCTGAGTGTCATCTCTCAATCAATTCTATCATCAGTGCATTATACACTCTTATGTGTGGCCACTCATGCACATGTTGCAGGCTACATAAGGTCACCTATCCCCACTCCACCTTAGTCATCTCCTCTTGCAGCATCATCATGCCTGGCCATCGCTCTTTCGAGTGAATCTAGTAATCTGGCTCCTACATTCAATTACCTCACATCCTTTCTTAGTCTTAGTCATTACCAAATTCCCCCCCGCCATCCCCAAGTATTATTTTCCCCTACTCATCCCCTCCCCTTGGCAATGGAGTTTCTCATTTTAAACCAAGCAACCTCCCATCTTTCATAGCTCAGCCGTTCGTCACCGAACACACCACTACGCCTTCACAATCTCTGCCCCCCTCCACCTTCGGCAAGGAAGAGCCACCCGTCCATGGACGAGTAGCTATGCCCCCTTCCCCACCTTTAGCTCACCCTTTGGTGGGTGCTACCCCTTTGATGGGTGACACCACCAGCCCTTGGGCAAGCGGAGCCACATGTCAACCCATGAGCCTTGGGCACATAGAGCCATCTATTAACAGATAGGTAGTACCACCCCACTTTGGCCAAGTGGAGTTTCTTGTCCATCGACGGGCGGCTGTGCCCACCCAATGATAGGCAGAGCCACCCATCGGTTGACAAGCGGCACCGCTCAGCCCCAAGGTGGGCGGAGCCGCCACTAGGTGTCACTATGTTATCGAGTCAAGGGCAGAGCTGCCCGTTGGCTCCACCTTGCCTCTCCCTGGAAAACCTACCTTTCATACCATCAGGCCAAAATTTTCCAAAAACTAAAAAAAATGATGATGACAATAAACATAAATTTTTACAGAATTGTTAAAATTACAAAGCAAGGATTTGTGCACTCACTCGCTCCCCCCTGTCCACTGCTTGGTAGTAGACTCACACCTGCTCACCCAACTACATCCTGTCCTGTTGTCCTGCCATTCTCCCTTCTCACTTCACCTCTCATCTCCTCTTTTTTTCTCCTTAGGGGTAAAAATAAATCATTTTCCCCCTTTTTTCTCTTTTATAAGGGGTCCCTTTTTTCAAAAAAAAAGGGAGAGGGTATTTTTTTTCTTTTCTTTTTCTTTTTTTCCTCCTCATTAGTCATGCAAAGTCCTTTTCCCCTCTTTTTGTGAAAATTAACCAATTTTTTTTATTTTTTTGGCCTATTTTCCCGAGGGGGCATGTCCTCCTACTAACTTTTCCTCTCAGGCATCTATATTTTTTATTTTTTTTATGTGATGCCATTTTTGACACCGCATCAAAGAGGGGCAAAATGTAGACACCTAAATTCATCTTTTTAACATTAATTTAATTTAATTTAATTAATGACCTCAAATAACATTATAGTTAAATTTTAATTAATTATATTTGTTAAATTCATCTATTTATTTAATTAAATTTATTTAATTAAATAAATTCACTAATTATAGTATTTGAATTAAATTTAAATACTACCTTTCATAATGTATTAAATTTAATTTAATACATGTCCCTCCATAGTCCCCTTTTAAATAAATTTTTAATTTATGTAATTCTCTCAAGTTCTTTATTCCTACTAAGCCATGATTAAATTAAATTTTATTTAATTTAATCATAAATCCAACCTAGATGCTATCTTACACACATCACTTTCTATTTAATAAGCCTACTCACTAATTAACTAAGGTTAATAAGGCTAATTTTTAGATTCCTACATCCGTTAGTCCTAATTATTTGCTCACACATATGTTCAAGCAAATTTCTAAAAATTGCTAAATTTGCATAAACAAGGCTTCTTACATTTTTTATGACACTTCTTACACCTAAAATGGTGAAAATGGACTTTTTCTCTTACACATCTCTTACACACACTTACACATGTACTTGAAGTACACATTGACTTCTCACATCCCAAGTTGCTCACACATGTGTGAGAAAGTCTTGGACTTTGCATGACTTATGTGTCTCCTTGGTGGCACCTATGTGGATTTCACATCGATGACACCTCACCCCATCCTTCCAAAATTCTATAAATAGGACCCTTGTCTCGAGAAAAATCCATTTATTTTTGCATTAGAGTTATTATGCTAGTTTAGACTTAGAATTACTTTCTTAGAATTTTGCTAACAATTTGGTAGTTGCTAGATTTCTTTTAAGTTTTAAAACTTAGTGATTTACCTTTATCTTGCATATTTCATTTGCATGTCATAGAGCTTGAGGATTTCTTTCATAGCTCCTCCTTCAGATTCTTTTGGCCTCTTGCATTGAGTGCTTGAGAGTTGCTTCTATAGCTTTTCCTTGAGCATCTCAATCTTTATTGTGTCTTACATTCATAGTGGGATCTATACTTTTGTTGGGAGAGCACACCCACAACCTCTCTAAGAGCTTAAATCAAGCAAGTATTGGGTGCACTTTCTTCATGCTCATTCAAGGTTATGGTGAAGATTATTATTTTTTACAATTTTATGGACATGTTAGAGTAGATTGATTATGCTCTTTATTATTAACTTTTGCATGTTTGAACTTATTCTTAACAGGAAAGTTTTCATCATATACACATTGTTAGGATGAAATAATGGTGAGCCCTAATGCCTGAGTTAGGGTGATATTTTTAAACCTAAACAGTTTTTGGCATGCCTAGTGGGACCTGTTCTTCAACAAATTAGTCAAATTGCATAAAGCCAACCTTGTTGGTTTTGGTGTGCTATCAGCAAGTTTCAGACCTTAAAGAGGTCACATTTCACATATCTAGTGGTTTCGTGGAGGAAAGTTAGTTGCTTTCATAAGATCAAGTGCTAGTATGTTTCAAATTGTTTTACTTTTTGATTTCCAGCCTTTCAGATGAGTATAAATGTCAAGTTTTCAAGGAGGATATGTCTATCCAGAGGGTTAATTTTCATGTTTTTCATCATTTTAAGAGATTTTTGTCCAAGAAAATCATTTTCAGTCCTTTCAAGGTCAACAATCAAAATATGACTTCTCTAAGCCTACATCTGCTCCATCTCATCATTATCCTACAAATGATAATGATTTACAAATTAGGGATACTACAATTATGTTGCAGGATTTTCTCATGCACATTGATGACATGAAGAGACAACAAGAGGAGCTTGCCTATCAAGCCTATTTTCATGAGCAAGAGGCATTGGCTCAATAAGAGAAACATAATAAGAGATATTTGATTAAGCAATTTAAGCGACATAAAGCCAACCTTGCAAGAGAGTTTGAAGAAGAGAAGAATGTTTATGAAAAGGAGGTTCAAGACCATAAAGATCTGATAAAGGCCATGTTTGATAAAGGAAATGAATTTCAAGAAGAAACATAAAGAGAATCAAGAGCTCGGGAGGAGTTTCATGAGAAAGAGCTTCAGGATCACCAAAAGAAGATAGAATTCTTGGCTTCTATAGCTGTAAAGTATAAAGAAGATTATCAAGTACAACTTGAATAGTGTCTTTAGTTGGAGCAAGAAAATGAGAGCATAGAGCAGAAAGTAGAAGATGATAATCTAAAGGATGATCATTCTGATGTTTCTCATATTGTTGAAGAAGATATTTTGGCTTGGGATGACTTTCCCTTTCCTGTTGAACAAGATGAGATAGAGAAGTTATCAGCAAATTAGGATTCTTACAAAAAGAGTAAAGATGATGAAGAAGATGGCCTTTTTTGGGATGAGCTTGAAGAAATTTGTTTACATGTTAATGACAAGCCAACATTTCCAAAAAGTACCCACAAGCTATAGGAGGTAGTCATTTCCAACAAGCATAAAGAGGAAGGTCATCATATAGAAGTGACATTTAAGGATCTTTGTTAGGAATGAATGCTAAATGTTTGGCAGCCATTCTCTAGTAGTTGTTGTTGCATTCATGACTATGATTGTCATTGATGTCAACACAATGATTTACCAAAGACTTGCAGAGAAGCAGACAGAGTTTGGATTAGTGCATGTCGGTTATTGTAGTTAGAGCTATGTGATGTTGAGGATATACTCTTTGATATGTTATATGTCTATGGTTAAGAGTGTAGATAGTAATTCATTTATTCATGGAAGTTATGATCATTTTGGTGGAAGTAGTATTCAGGCAGTGTTCCTGAGTAGCAGTTTGTGGAAATCGGATCATATCTCCTAATCAGGATGGAATCTAGTTTTGTGTAGTTAAAGGGAAGTTGAAGACACATTGATAGTGACATGGATGATAGTGTAGACTTTGAGGTCGCACGAGTGAAGATTTATTGTATTTGGAAGCTGACAATTTTGTGTAATTTTGGTGTAGTGTGTGGAAACTTTTATATTGTAATTGTATGCCGACACATTTGTAATTATTTGGGCATGGTATAAAGGAAGGAATGTATTTCCTTATTGTAATGTAGTTGAAGTGTGTAAGTGTGAATTTTTGATATGGTAGCAGCGGTTGTGTGTGATGCTATATGCATGAAGTGAAGAAAAGAGCTAAGTATGAAAGCAAATTTGTGAAGGAAGACATGAGAGGTATAGAGATCTGAAATTGAGATCTGATGTAATAGTGAATGTGGTTGGCACAGTCAGAGAAGAGGTAACATATTATTCTTTTGATTAATGCAAAGATTATTTGGACAGTGTGTTCAGTGATATTACCCTAAAGTTGTTTGGGCAGTGGGTCCTTTTGTCTTCCATAACTCTTAACAGGGTTAGAATCTTTTAATAGGGATTCAAAATCTTCGAATAGGGACTCATATGTACTAACTTTATTTCATAAGACTCCCAAAAAATTCAATCCTTTCAAAAGGAATATTCATATTAGTGCATCTTTTGTGGGCATCATTCCCACCAGGGTTTACTCTTTGATCAAGAGGTTCCCTAGTCAACATATCTTGTGTCATTGTGTTATTGTGTATGAATATCTTTCTATGGTTGGTAATTATATTTCTTATATGGTTTAATGCTATTGAAGATGATAAAATTTATAATTATCTAATAACCGATTCACCCCCACCCCCCCTCTCAATTATCTTGGTGGACTTTGCTTTCTAACAATTGGTATCAGAGTGGCAGGTCCTTGAAAAAGAAGTTTAATAGCTTAAAGAGATCCATGGCGAATTTTAGGAAAGAAAGCCCTAAGTTTGATGGAGTAAATTTTGACAGCTGGAAAGAAAAGATGAAGACACATCTACTATGTTTAGGACCAAGTTATTGGTTGATTACAAAGAATGATAAGACTATCATTGAAGAGGATAATCTAGAAACATGTACTGCGGATGAGAGATATCTATTCATGTGTAACATACTTGCAAGAGAAACACTTTTGACAGCACTTCTAGAGAATGAGTATAGTCAGGTAAAATGTTTGAAAAAGTCTCATGAAATTTAGAAAGCTTTGCACTCTACTTTTGAAGGTGATGAACATGCAAAAAGAGTTAGATTACATAATTGGATATGTGCATTTGAAGATATAAGAATGTTGGAAGATGAATCTATTAGAAGTTATATTGGTAGAATGTCATAAATTATTACAGGTATAAAATATTATGGAGGAGCAAAGACAAAGAATGAAGTGATATGGAAAATACTGAGGACATTGACTCCTATATTTAAGTAGACAACACAGATGATTGAACAAGTGATACCTTGTATAACAAACTTTACAAGAGAGACTCTTCTTGGAAGATTGGAAGTAGTAGAAATGAACCTGAGATTATCAGGAGACTTACCTAGAATGGAGATAGCATTTAGTGCTCTTAGTGTTTTCCCTACTTTGTCAAGAAGCATCAGTGTGAGCGGAGATTATGTTGGTAGCAGTAGATCTAAAAATGAAGAAGACAAGAAGATTGAAGAAGGTATTGCCTTGCTTGTGAAAAGAGAACCAGATGGTAAGAAAATATTTAAATGTTGGACTTGTCAAGAATATGGTCACTTCACATCTAAATGTCCTAAGAGAGTTAAAAAATACAGAAGCAATTTCAAACCTAGAAGATCTACGAAATGTTATTATGCTAATGATGAAGATCTTGAAGCTAGTATAGAAAGAACTTTAAGTGAAAGTGATACTGAAAATAATGATGACATAGGATTTGTAGAAATTAAAGAAGGAAATCCTAAAACTAATGTTAAGGAAGAAAAAGCCTTAGTTTCTCAAGTTGAAAAGAAATTTGATTGGATTATAGATAGTGGTTGTTCACATCATATTACTTGAGACATGAAAAAGTTCATAAAGTTGAATGAATATGATGGAGGAGTTGTTAGAGTTGGAAATAATGCACCTTGTTTGATTAAAGGTATAGGATCTATTACTCTTGATGGAAAGACTAATACTGATGATGTTTATTTTGTGGATGGATTGAAATATAATCTTTTGAGTGTTGGACAGTTACTTCATAAGGGATATCAAGTTTGGTTTACTAAGAAAACTTGTGTGATAAAGGATAAAGATGGAAATCTGATTGGAACTAGATCTAGAATCAGAGGTAATGTATTTCAGTTGAATCCTACTAAGATGACATGATTGATTACTAAGATTGATGATAGTTGGTTATGGCATAGAAGGTTTTGTCATATAAACTTTGATAACATTATGAAACTAAGTACTAGTGGAAATCTGATTGTAACTGGATCTAGAATAAGAGGTAATGTATTTTAGTTGAATCCTACTGAGATGACATGTTTGATTACTAAGATTGATGATAGTTGGTTATGGCATAGAAGGTTTTTTCATATAAACTTTGATAACATTGTGAAAGTAAGTACTACACTTGTAGTAAGAGGTTTACCTAAAATTATGAAGCCTACTAACATGATTTGCAAAGAATGTGTAATGGCTAAATAGAAGAGAAGTTCTTTTTCTAGTAAGAAGTTTACATCTATAGAGAAGCAGGAGATTGTTTATACAAATTTGAGCGGTCCTACCAGGACTAGAGGATTCTATGGAGAAAGGTATTTTATGATTCATGTTGATGATTTTACAAGAATGATGTGGATTGCATTTCTTAAAGAAAAATTTGAAGCATTTGATAAGTTTAAGATTGTTAAGAATAAAGTTGACAATGAATCTGGAATGAAGATTAAATGCTTGAGATCTGATAGAGGTGGAGAATTTACTTCTAGAGAGTTTAACACCTTTTGTGAATAAAAAGACATTAAAAGATAGTATTCAGCCCCTAGAACACTTGAACAAAATGGCATTGCAGAAAGAAGGAACAGATCAGTGACTGAAGCAGCAAGAGCCATGTTATTTTAAAATGATTTGGCAAAGATAGTCTAGAGAGAAGCAGTGAACATAGCAGTGTATACAATGAACAGAGTACAAATCAGAGCAGACACAAATAAGACACCTTATGAATTATGGTTTGGACATGCACCCTTAGTTAAGTATTTTAGAATTTTTGGAAGCAAATGTTATATAAAGAGAGATGATGATTTGGAAAGTTTCATCCTACAAGTGATGAAGGTATATTTCTTGGATATTCTTTGAAAATAAAAGCATAAAGATGTTTCAATAAAAGAACTAAGAATATTGTTGAAAGAGCAAATGTTAAAGTTGATGAAAAGTTCAAAATTAAGGAAAGAATGCTTGATTATGAATCTAATGAAGAAGCTCATCCAACACCTAACATTGGATCTACTGAATTATTTTATGAAACTGAGAGTGATTTGTTGTATGAAAGCCACAATGAAGTCATTGAAGAACCGACATCTGAAGAGAGATCTAAGATAGTGACACCTAGAAAAAGTTTGTTAAGAAATCATCCTTTTGGATAAATTATTCAGAGCATTAAAAGAGGAGTTCTAACTCGAAATAAGTCACAAGAATAGTTATGTTTGATTTCTCAAATTGAGCCTAAGACTACTAATGAAGCTTGTGAAGATGAAAGTTGGACTAATGCTATAAAAGAATAACTAGATCAGATTGAAAAGAAGACATGGGAATTGGTCCCTAGACCTAAAGATAAGAATGTTATTGGAACTAAATGGGTATTCAGAAACAAGATGAATGAACAAGGAGAAGTAGTAAGAAACAAAGCAAGATTGGTATGTAAGGGTTACTCATAGCAAGAAGGAATTGACTATGAAGAAACCCTTGCACCTGTTGCATATGCAGCTTACAAGAAATTCAAAGGATACTAGATTGATGTGAAAAAGAAGTCTACATTGAGCAACCTAAAGGTTTTCCTTTAACTCAAGAAGGAGACATGGTATGTAAATTGAAGAAAGCTTTATATGGACTTAAACAAGCACCTAGAACTTGGTATGCAAGACTAGATAAGTATTTGTTAAAATTGGGATTTACAAAAGGAATAGCTAATAGAAATTTGTACACAAAAGAAATTGAAAATGGTTTGTTAGTTATAGTTATTTTTTTTATGACATTATCTTTGGAGGGGAAGATGAAGCTAGTGACAAATTTGCTGATGAAATGAAGACTGAATTTGAAATGAGTATGATTGGTGAAATGAAATACTTTTTGGGATTACAGATAACACAAAACAATGATGGTATCTTTGTAAGTCAAACAAAGTACTTGAATGACTTGTTGAAAAGATTTGGAATGGAGAATTGTAAACTAGTTGGAACACCCATGGTGACTAGACATAATTTATCTAGCATAGATGAGACTCCTGCGGTAGAACAAAAGAAATATAGATCTATGATTGGAGGATTGTAGTATTTGACTCATACAAGACCTGATATAGCATATTCAGTTGGAATTGTAGCAAGATTTCAAGCTGAACCTAGAGAATCACATTATGCAATAGTAAAGAGGATATTGAGATATTTAAGAGGCACAATGGACTATGGACTATGGTATGAAAAATATGATGATTTTACCTTATATGCATATACAGATGCTGATTGGGGAGGCATTGTTGATGATAAGAAAAGCACCAGTGGTGGAGCATTTTTCCTTGGAGAAAGATTAGTTTCTTGGCTAAGCAAGAAGCAAAATTGTATCTCACAAAGCATAGCAAAAGTAGAATATGTAGTAGTAGCAAACAATTGTAACCAGGTAATTTGGATGAAGCAAATGCTGAAGGATATTGGAATAAAATTTGTTGAGCCTGTTGTCATACATTGTGACAACACCAGCATAATTAGTATGTCTAAGAATCTTGTATTACATTCTAAGACAAAGCATATAGAGATTAAGTATCATGTTGTAAGAGAGAAAGTTGTTGAGAAAGAAGTCAGACTTGAGTACATAAGTACAAAGGAGCAGATAGCAGATATATTCACAAAGCCTTTGCCTAAGGATACATTTGAGTATCTGAGAGCTATGCTTGGGGTTATGCCCCAGCCTACTTTTGAGAAGTGATGCAGTTGGTTGCATCTGTCTAGTGGTATATGAGCCTTAACTTTCTTCTAGACTAGATGTTGGTACTTCCTCTATGGGGAAGTATGTGTATCTAAGCTGAGTTATGAGGACTCTAGTAAATGTATTTTCTAGAAAGTGTCTTTTAACATTGAGTTTTTGTTGACATAGTGATGGAATTCCTATCATTGATGTGAATGGGGTAGAAGTATACATGAAAAACAATCTGAGACATCTATTGGAGAGAACTTAATAGGATAACAAAGCAAGATTTGATTGATGAAGAGGATTTGAAGAAGCAGTGTTGCAGTATTGAATTTTTGGAACATTGGATGTTTTTCATCTATGTTTCCATCAATGCCAATGGGGGAGATTTTTAGGAATGAATGCTAAATGTTTAACAGCCATTCTATAGTAGTTGTTGTTGCATTCATGACTATGATTGTCATTAATGTCAACACAGTGATTTACCAAAGACTTGCAAAGAAGCAGATAGTTTCGATTAGCGCACATGGGTTATTGTAGTTGGACCTATATGATGTTGAGGATATACTCTTTGATATTTTATATGTCTATGGTTAAGAGCACAGATAGTAATTCATTTATTCATGGAAGTTATGATCATTTTGGTGGAAGCAGTATTCAGGCAGTGTTCCTGAGTAGCGGTTTGTGGAAATCAGATGATATGTCCTAATCGAGATGGAGTCTGGTTTTGTGTAGTTAAAGGGATGTTGAAGACACATTGATAGTGATGTGGATGATAGTGCAAACTTTGAGGTCATATGAGTGAAGATTTATTGTATTTGGAAGCTGACAGTTTTTTGTAATTTTGGTGTAGCATGTGAAAACTTTTATATTGTAATTGTATTTCGACTCATTTGTAATTATTTGAGTGTGGTATAAAAGAAGGAATGTATTTCATTATTGTAATGTAGTTGAAGTGGGTAAGTGTGAAGTTGGGATATGGTAGTAGCGGTTGTGTGTGATGTTGTATGCATGAAGTGAAGAAAAGAGCTAAGTATGAAAGAGAATTTGTGAAGGAAGACATGCGAGGTACAGAGATCTAAAATTGAGACCTAATGTAATAGTGAGTGTGGTTTGGCATAGTCAAAGAAGAGGTAACATATTATTCTATTGAGTAATGCAAAGATTATTTGGACATTGTGTTCAGTAATCTTACCCTGAAGCTATTTGGGCAGTGGGTCCTTGTGTCTTCCATAACTCTTAACAGGGTTAGAATCTTTTAACAGGGATTCAAAATCTCCTAACAGGGATTCATATGTACTGAATTTATTTCATAAGACTCCTAACAGAGTCCATCCTTTCACAAGGAATATTCATACTAGTTCAGCTTTTGTGGGCATCATTCCCACCAGGGTTTACTCTTTGATCAAGAGGTTCCCTAGTCAACATATCTTGTGTCATTGTGTTATTGTGTATGAATATCTTTCTATGGTTGGTAATTATATTTCTTATATGGTTTAATATTGTTGAAGATGATAAAATTTATAATTATCTGATAACTGATTCACCCCCTTCGCCCCCCTCTCAGTTATCTTGGTGGACTTTACTTTCTAACAAGCCTGAGTCCTTCAAGGAGAGCTCCAAGTTCATTATCTCACAAGGATGTCCTATCAGGCATTTGGGAAGAATGGAGGCTAGCAAAGAAGTACCAGTTTAGTTAGCACCTCAACATGATGTTCTATGAAAAGCTTAAGTTGAGAGAGAATTAATGTAGCTTGTTGTCCCATTAGACCAAGTGAAGTTCTTCTTATCTTTCACAGAGTGTTGCAGTTTGCTAAACCTTCTCACAATGATGGAGTTTTTAATCAATTGGACCAAGTAAGTGAGATCCTTGTGAAGCTAAATTTGTCTCAACAATGGGTCAAGTACATCTCATATGTTCATCTCATGATGGATTTTTAGAAGCATGTGGATTATTATGAGTTAAAAAGGATGGGAAACTATTTTTCACAATCTTTAAATGGTTTTGTTTGACCAAGCTTTAAGCTGGTTAAAGTAGGATAGTTTAGGTTTATTTTCAATAAGTGTTGTCCAACACTAGGTCCCTTTGATCAAACAAACTATGTATTACAATGAAAAGATGCTACAAAAAATGGTTCAATAACAGTGCCACCAGATTACATGCATGTACAGGGGAGATGGATACTAGTTGCATCTACTTGTGCAATGTTTTTAAAAATAACCACGCAGCTGAAGAAAATCAATGTTTTTGTAACTGCTCATGGCACATTTTGGAGTCAAGCATATTGCAAAAAAAAAGCTACAACTAAATAGTTAAATTAGAGCATGCTGGTGGTAATTACTATCAGATGGGTATAGTAAAATGGAGATAAAAAGACCAATGAACATCATATATAAAGAAACCCAAGTCAATCGACTGGGTACAACCAAAAGAAGCTAAGCTACAATTGACTGGCTGAGGACATTAATGCTCAAGCATGCTTTCAAGAATAGCATTTCTACAAGAATGAGTTGTCACAATAAACTATAGTGAACATGACAAGCTCGAAATGCACAAAACTGAACTGTAAGAAACTGGAGTTTTATAAATGCAATGTTTCAATAAAAGAAGCTCCACTTAAAGCATTTGAGCCAAGGAGTAAAGGAAGCTCAATAGGATGTCTGTTTATAGTGAACAATGTCTGGTGAATACAATACGAAACCAAAAGCTGAAGATGACTAGTTAAAATGTATAGAAGCATCAAAAGGTTTCTCCAACTTTTTGTGACAACAAGAAAATACATTAAAAGTGGCGTTGATTCATTATAAAGTAAGGAAAACTATCATTTTTTATTATTTTAAAATGAAAAAAAGGCCCTAAAATCTACGTAATGAAGGGAGAATAAACTTGACTAACAACATGTTCCATTTGAGTAAAGAAAAGAGGTGTAATCTTAGTTTTTTTTTACAATATGTTCAAAGTAAACAACAAGAGATAAACCCCAATATCTATGCAAGGCAAAGAACTGACAATACAGCTTTCAACATGTTCATGTTTAAGAAAAGAAAAGAGAGGAAATGTCATTGCAATAGATGAAAGGTTAATTCAACTAAGTGTTCGGCCAGAATGTACAAGTTAAAATAAAAGATGAGTTACTTATATGTAGTTAAAGCCAAGTTCCTTGTTTACAAGTTGCAGTTGAGGCTGAGTTCTTACATCGAGCCAAGCTCTTGATAGTCACCGCTTCAACATATTAAAGCCCGAGTGCTAGTCAAGGCCATGCCGATACAATCACATCCCAAGTCCCAAGTCAGGAGCCCATGTTTTTTGGCATAATACAGTTCTTCAAGCTATATGCCAAGTGTTCCAGTTAAAGCCAAGTTTCAGAAGTCACAAAGAATGAGCTCATCAAGCTTTAAAGGTTGAGTTCACAAACATAGCTTGAGTTCATTTTCAGACAAAGCCCGAGCTTAATGAAATCATAGTAGAGTATCAATCAGAGCCCAAGCTCAAAGCCAAGTTCTAGTCTATAAATATGGAGCCCTAGAACAAGCAAATGCTACCAGATCTCAAAACCCGAGTGTCGGATCAATACCCAAGCTACTTTCCAAGTTTAGATCCAAGCAAATGCTTCAACAATCACAAACAAAGAAAGAAAATCTAGTCAAATTTTTCTATAGGATAACCATCATGAACTAGGGTTTACTGTTGATTTTTTTCCCTAATTGAAGATACAATTTGAGACCCCCCAAAAAAAATGTGAGACTTTGATAATTTTTCAAGTCTGATAGAAGAATACAATAAAAGCCATTAAAAGTTGTAAGTACATTAACAAGCATGCCTTGAAACACCAACTGCCACCTCATATAGGATATCTTATGTTTTTTTTGAAGAGTTGGCGGATTGTTTAGTTATGGGTCATGTTGACCATAGGGTTTTTGTGACTTAGGTTTTGTTTTAAAATCTAAGTTTAGGTGTTGTATGGGCTGGATTATAGTATTGAGTTAAATCAATTATTTTATATTATGTTGGTATTATTTTGAAATATTTTATCTTAAAATACCAACAATTAGGGGCACAAGTTAGTGGCATGATTAATGCTATTAGTTAGGGATTTGGAGCCAATTTTGGAGCATTTTTAGGATTGATTTAGGGAGCCTAGATTTTTGAATTCAGCCTCAGGCGGGTACATAATTGAATCTCTTTTTTAGTTTTAGGGGTTCAGAATCATGGAGAAGGTGGGTTTAGTGAGCAATTGGGTTCCTTTGTCCTTTTTGACATGTTTTTGTAACCATTTTCAGCTTTGGAAGGAAAATAAAGCAAGTTTCTCAAATTGCATCAATTTTTTGAGATTTCACCAATCCTATTCTTCCCTTTTGCATTTAAGTGTTGTATGTTTTGTGTAATCTAGTTAAGTGAGTTATATTTGATTCCTTTTCTAGGTTATCAAAATTCAATCCTTTTGCAGAATCTATATGTCTGTTGGCAGATTTCATAATTCATGGTGTTTTCTCTAGTAATGATTTTTAGTCACCTTATATGTTGAATAGAAAATGTTAATGCAAACCTCAATAAATTATATATTATGGATACTAGTTGAATTTTTCGTGAGAAGACTGAAGCAATTTTTAGTGTATCACCTTGTTTCCTTTCAATTTTTAAGTTATCTTTTTCCCTTTCCCCTTTCAAGTTTCAATCAAGAGGTGATATTTCTAAATCCAATAGGAACCCGCATAGAATCTGGAGATTCCTTCTCAATCAGAGTCCACCTACAGGTCGAGAAGGTTTCTATTGTTAGGATGAAATATCGGTGAACCCTAATACCTGAGTTAGGGTGATATTTTTGAACCTAAATAATAATTATATGCACTTTTCACTTAATAAGCCTTAACTCAACCTTAAACTTAAATTTCTAATTCAATTTTATTAAACTAAATGTGCAACTTAAATTTCATATAACTATTTAATTAATTAATTAATATTGTAAGGCATTAATAATTATGCAGTCAACAATTAAATATTTAAAAAATAAAATTATCTATATAATTTCAATTTTAGATTTAATAATTAATTAAATCCTTATTCCAAATCAAACTTTTACTTAAGTCTTTTTAATTAAACAAAGGTATTTAATTAACTCTCAATAATTAAATATCCTTATATTTAATATTATGATTTACATAAGATATAATTATTCTAATTTCATAATTAATCTTAATTTAATTATTTTAACCAAATAAACCACACAACAAATTCACATGACTTACAACACATGAAAATCAACTAACTCTTGAATAACAAACAAACTCAAGGGAAGGGCTCACAAATTTACATCACCTTGAGGAATTCAGATATGTAGAAAAATAGATACTTGTCCATTATTCTAGGACAATCAACGGCTTGGGTTGGGATTGGACCTATATGTTATCTCCCCTCTCTTACCATTTAGATATTGTGATAGGGGACGCTTATCCTAGTAATTTAGGGAAGTCAATGTTGGGTACCTAAAATCCTGTATAAAAGAAGATCATGTACATATATGTATAAATATAGAACATACAATAATGGTGATTAACCGATCATGTGGATCTTGCAAGCAAGTAACTATGACTTCGTCCCTCAACCATATATGGCACATCAAATAGAAATATAAAACATAAAATCCAACCATACACATACAAGTATGGGGTCAGTAAAATCATAAACATAATATACATAACATCAAATATATCTAAGGATTTATACACACATGAAAAGTGGCCTAAAAGAGTCTTTCCAATTAAATTGAAATGTAAACTATGTGAGGGGTATTACATCCACCTCCCCTAAAATTAGGCTTACTCTTGGAAACCTACAAATAAATAAGGATATTCATCCCTTAATCAAGAGGCGTCCTACTAAGACAAAAGACAAAATGATATCTAAAAACAAGACAGAAAATAAGGACATGATATATAGTCATTAAGAAAAATATAATTATGGTTTTAGAATAAAGCAAAAATCACATCGATCAATCATTCATTATTTACCAATTTAAATAGATCTAAATCTTTATTCATTCATCATTGTAGAAAATATCTAGTAATCACTTGTATAAAGAACACATTTATATTTACACCAAATAATAAGTTGATAAGTTCATGCAAACCTAGTTAATATACAACACTCATATAAAATCCAGTCCAAAAATACAAGTCTAATTTATTATTCCTCTAGGTTCATAAACAATAGTCTAAAATACAAAAGAGTTATATGTCTAAATTTTGTTTCAAGTTTTAACTGTTTAAATTATCTTAGTGGGGTATGTGTAGGATCATGGTATGCCAAAAAGTGGCGATGTGAAAAAGAAGTCCTGATTGATAGACTCTTTGAAAAATAACTATAAGTTTCAAACAATTTAACATTTTTAAATATGAAATATATATCATTCTATGCCTCACCTAATACAATAATAATAAACAATTATTTCAATTTGATGAAGCTTACACTAAGTTAAGGTAGTCAGACATGAGAGTTTTTATATTCGGAAAATTTTGTAGCATAAAATCATAATTAATTATTTACTTGGAAAAAAAATACAAAAAAATATACATCACATCCAGACATGAATCTACTACTTTTATCTAGAATATTATTAAAAAAGTATTATCATTTGATTTTGTTTAATGTGGTCAAACATACACCTACTTCTTATCTTTCTAGTCTTGATTGATAGACTTGTTGAAAAATAGCTATAACTTTCAAACTGTTTAACATTTTTGAAATCCAAAACATGTGTGACATTCTATTCTTTTCCTACTACAATAAAAATAAAATAAAAATTCAATTTGATAATGTTTAGACTAAGTTAATGTGGTCAGACATGAGAGTTTTTGTATTCTAGAAAGTTGTAGAAGAAAAATCATAATTAATTATTTACTTGGAAAAAAATAACAAAAAAATGTGTCACATCCGAACATGAGTCTACTACTTATATCTAGAATCTTGTAAAAAAAATTATCATTTGACTGTGTTTAAGGTGGTCAGACATACACCTACTTTTTTTTTCCTGAAATTTTCGTACTACTACATTGAAATTTGAAATTTTCAACATATAGGCAAATTGATTTTTGAAAAAGGACTAGTATCTTAGAAACTAAATTCAATTTTCTACAGATTCTCTTCTTACATATTTTTGATATAATATTTAATTTGTTCAAATTTTTATGTCAACTTGCCTAAACCTAATTTTCTAAATTTGTATTCCCACTTAAGGGCCTAATTTGGCATACCATGATCTTGCACATACCGAGTGGGTGTACAATTCCAAAGTTCTCAGTGTAAAAACTTGGGATCTCATACCAAGTGTAATGCCCCACCAAGGAACCCAAGAGAATTTAACCTAAAACATGTTTCTATGTTTACAAAATTATTTTTTTCTTAAGAGTTTACAAAATAATAATGATAACAATGTGGATGAAATACAACATAAGATACAAATAAGTACATAAGTACTATTAAATTATATTTAAAAACTCTCAACGGTTCCATGATGTACAATTACAAATACATTAATTAATTATTTTAGATTAAGTATAATTAAAAATATCTCTTATACAAATAAATACAAAGTACAACCTCATGTATAAATAAAATATAGATACAACTGATACCATAAGGTATACACAATAAATCAACATCCACTGCACAATTCATGTGATATGTAATAATAATCGAGTACAAGTATAGTACAATATCCAAAAAGAATCACATATGAAAAACTTATACAAGGTACAAATATAAAATCATAAGATAGATATGAACAAGTCTCCAATGAATAATAAGAAGGTGACAACAACAAGGATCATCCAACACTGGTATAGGAATGTTAGAATCTCAAATGGTAAACAAACCACTACCACCCAACCTTGTGGAACCAAAGGTCCACTCCCACCATGATGAGGAGATAACAATAGACCCAAGCTAGATAAGATTCACAAAATCCAATACAAAAAAATAGCTACGCAATGGATCTTGAAGGTTCTCTATCTCAAAAAGTACTACCAAGAAAATATAATAAATATTGAAATACCAACAAGAACCAATACCATCACCATATACCAAAATCAACTACCAGATACCAAATACCAAATACTAAACAAATACCAACCACCAGATAATACTAAAATACCAAGACATGCCACCAGAGGAAATTGCAGAAACTACAGAGGAGACTTAGGCTACATACTATGGGAGTGTCATCATATGGATAACTACTTGAGCTACCCTGGACTGGTCTCTCTAGACCCCAAACCCTCAAGTGTTTATCATGTTGAGTTACCCTAGACTCGTCACTTTGGATCTCAGACCCTCAACATGACCCATACGGAGCCAGAATACCCTCTCATGAAGATGGAAAATTCTAATTATACCTACTATCTATGTATCAACCAGTTCCCATCCTTATCATATACAAGCACTCAAGGCATGGGTGAGGCATTCATAATTGATCTTTTATTTAATGTTATTCCCATGTTTTATTATTAGGTTATTACTTACTTAAAAACTTATGATAGGTTACCTTGGTACTGGCCTTTCTGGGCCCCAAGCTCCTATTGTAAACCACTCCCCTAAGATGCACCTATGTAACCTCCCATAAGCTCATAGATCACAAATAGATCTCACAAATCATATAAAACATCATAATCAATTTTAGTTCCATAAAAGATAACTCGAACTCGCACTGGTCCTCAAACCATAATCCCACACTTACAAGTTGGTTCTCATACCATAACATGATATAACACATCCTCTCAAAAATTTCACCAAATAATGAGCTTTAAGAAATTAGGTTGGGTAAAAATTTTCGTGACCAAGCCAACATTACAAAATACTAAAAATGCACATGTCACATAGAAGACAAACCTCCCAAGTCTCTATATACCACCCTTAAAGGCAATATAATTTTCCCAAATAAAAAACATCAAACAACATAAAAAAATATACCAAGTAGTCAAACAATAACATAAGTCTCAATTGTTTAAGCACAATCAATTTTATTTATTAAAGTCTAGTTTGACTTATTAAGAAAACGTTCATATAAAATCTCATGCATATGTACTTTTTAAATAAGTATTTAAATAAAATCTTCATGCATATCAAGACACCATGTATTTAATAATTAAATAATGTTATTAATTTTCTAACTATAAATATAAATTTAAACATTAATATTAAAACCCGCATGTAAAAAAAATTTAATTAATCTTTATTATTAATTAATTTTATTTTTTGAAATAAATAAATAATAGTAAAATTATAATTTGTTTTTTTATTTTTTTGAAATTCAAAATTTAATAAATAATAATAATGGTAATAATAATTTTTTTCATTTTTAAATCCAAAAATTAATAAATAATTTTATTTTTTTTTCATATACATAAATCTAAAAATTAATATATATTTATATAATTAATTTTAGAAGTCCAAATACATATACATTTATTTTTCTATTGAATTCATGATTTAATATCTTTTCCTATCTATATTTTTTTTTTACTACTTTCTTTCAGTTCTATAAAAAGATTATTTTTTTATTTTATTTTTTATCAATAAACGGCCGAAGCCTTGATTTTATCTATTTAAAATTTATTTTTTTACATTTTCCTCCGTTCGTGCAGGCACTAGTAGGAAAGAACGGGGAAGAAAACCTCCAGTCTGGCCCGGGACTTTTGTCCAGAAACAAATCAAGTTTAGAGTTCCTACCAGCGTAGGATTACAAAGCTCCACTTGATGGAGTCGAAGAGGGCATTCCCTCTTTAGTACAGATTAATGGAGGCATACCTCCATGATAGTGAACACAAATATATTAATTTTTTATATACAATGGTCTTTTAAGAAGAATTGATAAGCATTCCCATCCTGTGTCGTACATTTATTTAGATTGAGATTACATATACCTTGCTCTTATCTTTAGAACTAACGAGCCTTCCTTTAATTTTAACTGTGCTTTTGAAAAATCATGTTATTTTCTCTCATCCTCGCTCTTCGAGTATTTGTCTTAGCTTTGATAAGTTCTTGAGCCTCTTTTTCTTTATTTTTGCCTTTTTGGTCTGTTATGCTTTCCCTGTATGCCTACAAAATAGAAAGACACCATGCAACCTCTATTCTCCTAATCCACAGTTAATTAATCATTTTCATGATCCAATCCTCATAAAGCTAGTTCAGGTTAGGTATTGATGAAATTAGGGAATTTCAAATCTTAATCCATGAGTTAGTCTACTAAATAAAACATTACAATCTGAGTCCATTTCTATTGACATTCATGCTATGAACATAAGAAATTTATGGGTACTTTACGAATCTTTTAATTTGTCATAACATTTTCTGTTTTAAAGATTATCATTTTTCTGATCGATGAGACTTCATTGTAGGTTGGCATGCCCTTAATATATGATGATTGTTTTGCCTAAATGAGATGTTAACTTCTTACATTCCCTATCTTGAAGTCTGCTATGTAAGAGGGCAGTATATATATATATATATATATATATATATATATATATATATATATATATATATATATATATATATATATATATATATATATATATATATATATATATATATATATATATATATATCTGTGTGTGTGTGTGTGTGTGTTTGTGCGTGTTTGTGTGTGTATTTTTGCATTTTTATACTATACTCGCAAATGTATCTATACTTGTTTACCTTTAAATTTATTTACATTTATTTACATCTAATCTTGATTTCCTATTTTGAAATCATTTTTCTTCACCTTCCGAGTTCTTCTTTCAAACTCTCATGAATTTCTTCAATTTCTTGCCCGTCAGCTCCTAGGTTAGCTAACTTATCTGCATCTATATTGCCCTCCCTGTAAATGTGATTCACTGTATAATCTCCTATAACTTCAAGAGATTCCAATATTTGTTCAATAGCATTATTTAGTTTCCAGTTCGGCGTTCTACCCTGTCTTATTGCATTTATAATAATAGTTGAGTCTCCTTCAATTGAAATTCTTTTAAGCCTCCATTTTTTGCACCAAGCCAGACCTAATCTTATAGCTTCTATTTCAGCTTCGTTATTTGTCTTAATTCCTATAGGTTTTTCTAACCTTCCTAATAACTTTCCTTCCGCATTATGTAAACATATCCCTATACCCGCCACCCCTGGGTTTCCCCTAGCTGCCCCATCAAAGTTCAACTTAATCCATCCTTGCTCCGGTGGTTTCCATTTACAATTTGCCCTTGATAAGGATTTATTGTCAATGCTAGATCCAATCCAGGGAGGAACTTTCAAGCCATACCACTTCTTTCTCTGGCTGTTGTCTTCTAGTGAGAATTCCATCATTGATTGTCCCAGCATATTTCTATTGTTTGTAATTTCTACTATATTTGCCTCTAATTTGTTCAAAAAACTCTCAATGTTCATCCTTTTATCTTGAAAAATGCTACGGTTCCTTTCCTTCCATAATTCCCAGATTAACAGAGATGGGATTATGTATCTCATTTTACTGTATAAATCCTCCTTACATGATCTTTGCCATGAAATAAAAACTTCTGTGATATCATTTTGAAGAGCAATCTTCAGATCTAATTTCTCCAGAACCCAAAGCCAGCATTTATTGGCATACTCACAATTTAACAAAATATGATTAATCGTCTCACTTTCTTTCTCACACAGGGCACACCTAGAAGGACCATGGTACCCTATTTTTTCAAACCATTCAGCGGTGAGAATCCTTTTCTGTAAAGCTGCCCATGAGAATAGACCTGCCTTAGGAAGACAATTTCTATTCCAACATAGATCAATGGGAAGACTAGTGGGTGGATTATCTAATCCAGAAATAACTTTGAAACCTTCTTTTGAGTTGTATACACCACTCTTTGAGGCAGCCCATATAATTCTGTCCTCCCCAGAGCATGGATAGAAGTTTCATTCTTGTAGAGCCTTGTTAAGTTTATTCTGGAAATCAAGGGGAAGTCTAAGTTCCTCTAGAGATTTTCATGCCCAGCTGCTACCCTCACTATTATTGATTTGTGAAAAATAGTCTTTAACCCGCTCTCCCTTACTTTGTTTGATTAGTTCAATTAGCTGATCATTCCCAAGAATTTCACGTAGGGCCGGTTTTCCACCCCATGAGTCATCCCAGAAAAGAGCCTTATCCCCACTTTTCACGTCCCACGAAAGGGACTCTAATACTATGTCTTTACATTCTTTTATGAAGTTCCATATGCGTGAGCCTATCGGATAATTATCAGAATGACAAACACTTTCCTCCTCTTCTCCTAGTAAGTATTTATATCTTAGTATTTTAACCCATTTTGCCTTTGGGTTTTTAATCATTCTCCATACTAATTTCGCCCCTAAGGCCTTGTTTTGAAGCGTAAGGTCTTTTATTCCCAAACCTCCTTCTTCTTTTGGCTTACAAATCTTATTCCAAGCAATTAAAGCTAGTTTAGATTTCTCCTCCGACCCTTGCCAGAAAAATCTCCTTAACTTTCGAGCAATCTCCTTATTAATACCTGTCGGGATTCTCATGCTCATCATCTGATAGATAGGAACTGCAGAGAGGACTGACCTGATCATAACAGCCCTTCCCGCATTTGATAACCATTTACCTTTCCATTGATCTAGTTTCTTGGAGATATTTTGAATTGTGCTTTCCCATAAGTGATTTGATTTGACCCCCTTATCCAGAGGTAAACCTAAATATCTACATGGGAAGAAACCTTCTTTGAAGTCTAGAATACGTTTAATCTCATTCTTTCATCTCTCTTCAGTATTGATAAAAAAAAAATTTTGATTTTTCCTCATTTATACATTGTCCAGAAGCGTTAGCATAAGTTTTTAAAATTTCTTTGAAAGCTTGAGCTTCTTCTAAAAGCGCTTTTCCAAAGAGGAGATTATCATCGACATATTGTTGATGAGTAGTAGCCTCGACTCCCAAAGTAATCTTGATTCCTTTAACCTTATCCTCTTCCTGAAGTTTCTTGATACCTCTCCCTAAAGCTTCTGCCATAATAATGTACAAAAAAGGAGATAATGGATCTCCCTGCCTCAAACCTTGAGAACATCTAAAAAAGCCTTCAGGAGACCCATTCACCATAATTGAGAAGTGAGGGGTGGAGATGCATTCAAAAATCATATTGATCCATTGTTTTGAGAATCCAAAAGCTTCCATACATTTACACAAAAATCTCCAATCCACTTTATCATACACCTTACTAATGTCTAACTTAATCAGCATACTCGGATCCTTATTATTCGTTACTGAGTGTATAGCCTCATGAGCAATAATCACTCCATCCAAAATTGACCTATTAGGGACAAATCCTGTTTGTTCTTCGGATATAATCAATGGAAGAAGTTGTTTCATTCTGCCTACCAAAGCTTTTGAGAAGATTTTATACAAAGTGTTGCACAGGGAGATAGGTCTAAACTCATTAAATTTCTCTGCATTGACCTTTTTGGGAATAAGAGCAATGAATGTGTTATTTAGCTCTTTAAGAATATGTCCTAAGTTTCTCATTCCCTCTAGAGCATCAGTAATTTCCTTGCCCATAAATGACCAACACTTTTGAAAGAAAAAAGTTGGGAATCCATCAGGACCAGGGGAATTATCCGGGTTCATTTCCTTTAAAACCTTGAGTATTTCATCTTCTGTAAATGGAGCATTTAGGAGGTTATTTTGATGCGAAGTTATTATACGAGGGATGTTTCTTAATAGCTTGGTCTGGTTCAACAAATCCACACTCCCTAAGTTATTTAGAGATTTATCAAAGAAAGAGACTGCTAAATCTGCAATTTCTTCGGGATCCTCTATTGTATTACCATTGCTATCTTTGATTTTGGAAATCTTATTTATATTCCTTCTAGCTTTGACGCTATTGTGACAAAATTTGGTGTTTCGGTCCCCTTCCCTGAGCCATGTTTCTCTCGCTCTTTGCCCCCAGAAGGCGCTAATTTGTGAAAGAGAATCATAGTATTTACATAATAGTTCTTGCTCTTTGTTATCATCTGAAGTCTGTTTACCTTCTTCAGTAATCTCCTTATTCTCATTTTCCAGATCTTTTTCTATAAGATCTCTTTTCACAAATATATCCCCAATAGTGTTCTTACTCCATTGAGACAAATTTCTTTTTATTAATTTTAGTTTCCTTATGACTTTATATATCTTGGAGCCTTCAAATCTTGTCTCTGTCCACCATTTTTTAATTAGATCCAAACATTCCTCATTAAGTAACCACATTTTTTCAAATCTAAATGGGATCCTTTTATTTCTGATTGGTTCTGAAATTACTAGTTCTATAGGAAAGTGGTCGGAACCGGCAATAGGTAGTACCTTATTAGTAAAATCAAAGTCAAAATTTCTCAATTCCCCAATAAAGAAGAACCTGTCCAATTTTTCTACTATTAACTCTGTGTCTTTTCATTTGTTAGTCCAGGTGTATTCCCCTCTGTCTGATTCAATTTCCGAAGCCCCTATATTATTTATCCATTCCTGAAATTCTAAAGTAGTTTTTGATATGTGTTTTGTCCCACCCAGTTTATCTCCCAAGGATAGGATAGCATTAAAATCTCCTCCTACTATAAATGTATCGTTCGGGAAGCTTTCAATATAATCCTTAACCTCCTGCCATACCATTCTCTTTTCATGTAAGAATTTTGGAGCGTACATGTTTATTAGATTGAATTTTAAATCTGATTTTAAACTTTTGATTTGACCTCCCATCCAATTTTTATGTTTTTCATGAATATTGAAAACTATTTCTCTTGGATCCCAAATAAAAGCAATCCCACCCGAAGCGCCTTCTGCCTCGCAACCTATTAATTCTCTAATCCCTATACTCTTTTTTAAATTCTCATATCCTTCATTAGAAAGTTTAGTTTCTTGTATCATAGCCATATTTGGTTTAATTTTCGCTAATTGCCTTATTACAAGGCTTCGTTTGTTAGGGGCATTTAAACCCCTAACATTCCAACTAATGATCTTCATGAGGACTCGGGAAGGATCTTCCCCTTCCCAGAGTATAGAATATCGGTAATTTTAACCTGACCTAGTGCCATTCCTTCCTTAGCTCTTAGTTCAGCAAGAGATTTTCTACCTCTTGGTTTGACTAGTTTCCCCGTATCAGCTTCTAACTTGCCCTTAATAGATTTTCCTAAACCTAAAGTTTCTGTATTGTTCTTAACAATGTTCTCTTTGTTTTCCTCACAGAGTTCCTCTTTCGATAGCAAGCCTAATACTCCTGTTATTATATCATTACTCCTAGAATCTTCCAGAATAGAGGCAGGGTCTAATCCTAAAAAGTCTAGCAGTGATCCTTGGTCAATGGTCTCCACTAAGGGGGACTTTTCCATTTCTTCTTTTTGCATTTCTTTTAACTGATGGAAAGATTCAGAGTGGATGAGTTCTGAGTTTTTATCAATATTAGAAATATCTGCAATCTCTATTTGGGTTCCTGCATTAACATTTATAGTTCTTAACTCCACTTCAGATTTCCTCCCCCTCTTCTTTTTAATTCTATTGATATTAGGGGTGCTCAGACTTCCTCTTTTCATTGATGTTCCTAACTACCTATCTTGGTTGGTAATGCCAAAAAGGCCTTCTATGGAGTCTTTAAGCAATGAGAGATTGCCGTTGGATTTGATTCCATCAATGGTTGTTGCCATTCCTAATTGTCTATCTTCATTGTTGATACCTTCTAGGCAAATTCTGATCTCTTCCTCGTTCTGATTCCTTGTATTATTTATTTCTTCTTTCCTACCATACGAGGGATCTTCTCTTTCATTAATATCCCTTTCCATGTTTCCTATCTCATCTATATTTGGAAAGCATTCCATTTCCATGTCTTCTTCTCCATTATCCTGAGTATTATCTGATGCCGACATCTCTATAATGCTTTTAATTAGCAAACTTTTTTGGTGCTCAAGTTCCTCTTTGTCACATATTTCGTCTATAAGGGTGTCCATAAACTCATTGGTGATCTCATCTATTTCTTTTTCTATTTTTTGGTTCTCCTTAAGAGGTGATCTTTCTTTATCTTCTGGACTGTTGGAGATTCTATTCGGGCTGTAAGAGGTAATTTTAGTGTTAATTTCTTGCTTGAAACTGTGAGTACTAAGGTTATTCTCATGTTTTTTGGATAAAGGTAGGGGAGATTTGACCTCAACATTTAAGGTCTTATTAATTGAAATTTCCTTTTCTAGAGCAAAAGGGGGTTGACACTCAGAGTTTGAAGGTTGTGAGGAGATGCTAATCAGATTAATTTTCTTAGGAGAAGTCATAGTGAAACCTCCTTTTTCTGGGTTAAAGCTCTCCTTCAATTCCGATGTCTTCTGAATATGAGTGTCCATTTGTCCTAAATTATTGGTTTCTAGATCATTTGTTTGTCTTTCTACAAAATCTTCTAGAATAATGGGGTTGATAATAATAGAGTTAGAATTAAAGCATACTCTAATGGGATGTATCCATTTTTTATGATAGTTGATCTTTACTCTAATGATTTTTTCATACTGGTTATTATCATTATCAATAATGCTTAGAAAGTCACCAATTTGTTTTCCTATTAATTTGATAGTTTCTACATCAGATAATTCTATAGGCAGATTTTTAAGAACTATAGCTTTTTCTACAAGAAAGTCCTTAAGTTTAATTGGGTTGAACAAGGGAACCCAGTCAAAAATATAAAAATCAGAGTCTTTATACTTAGCTAACCCTTCATTTCTAATTTTACTTTTAATATTTCCATCTTTACAATTTATGAAAATAAAATTTTCTAATAAGATAGATATACTTACCTCATTCGAGAGTTGAGATTTCAACCAGGCTATCAGATCTGTGGTAGAAGTTCCTACTCCAGACCATCGGCAAATCAGCCCTGTATCTGCAAAAGAATTTTGTCTCTGTTCTATGCATTTTCCATCTAGATCTATTCTAATCATGTTAGGATTCTGAAAGAAATTACCTATTCTTTTATCATTGTTACTCTCCATAGTTTTATTACACTTATGAGGGGGCATGCATACCTGTATGTTTTGTTCCTGAAACTTCCTTAATACATTGTTACTTGTTAAACCTTTTGGATTCTTTCTGTGTGTTTGATCCTGCTGTGGGTAGATCTCTGAGACATTGGTATGGAACTTATTTTGTCCTATCTTATGGCCTTTCTGGGGGGGTGAATATCTCCCATTATCTTCCTCTTTAAGAAAATCAAATGGGTTATTCAGAGATAGATTAAAAGGACTATGAGATAGCTGATACCTATTAACCTTTTTCCTATTTTTAATCATCTGCCAAGTGGATTCATTCTTCATTATGCAAACGGGAGGTGCTTGAGTAGGTAAGATCCTGCCTTCCCCCTTAGCAGATAGGGGTTCATTGGTTCTACAATTTAAATTGTACTCAGGTCTTCCCACCTTAGCAGCCCCAATGCTTATGCTTGATTTTGCATATTTAGTCTTGGAATAGATATTTATTTGTCTGTCCAATGCCTTGACTGAGAAGACTCTTAGCTTTCCATTCCCTGTTTGCTTAGGGATTAAATTGTTTATTCTAAGTGCATAACCAGGATTCTCCTCCCTAGCAATTTTCTTAAGTTTTTCTTTCTGAGAATCCTTCTCTTGCTTATCTGGTAGTGAAGATTCAGAGGAACCCTTTATTGGAGTAGAGACATCAATGAAAGGATAAGGTTTTGCTTGAGTGAAGACTGCGCGCAATTCCAAATCTATATTTTCTTCAGCTAATTTCCTCTGTTTTGTTATGAAATCTTTCAAATGCTCATATGAAGGGTGATGTTGTATTGGTTTACGACAATCTTTTTTCTTGTGGCCATAGACCCAACAATTAAAACAATAACTTGAAAAAACCTCTTCTTTGTCTTACTTCTTTGCAGCACCTGTAGCCATATTGGGCCTTTCTGCTCTAGGGTTATCCTTACTGTATACGGCTAAAACTTTCTTTGCATCTCGATTCGCATGAAAAAGACCAATATTTATCTGACGTCTTTGTAAGGCGGATTTCCTTTTTGAATGAAAAGTTCACATTTCGCTGATTGTGTAATGTCCCGTGCCAGAATAGGATGAATTTATCTCTGTTTGTTAACTGGGAATTTTGTCAAATAGTTGTCAGAATTTTGTAAATATTCCTCTTCAGAATGGCAGCGCTGGCAAGGTCTGAAGCTTTCCCTTGTTGTCAAAATCTACGGCCAAGGGAACAATTCACACTCTTCATTTATATTTTGACTACCTTCGCACCTTTACAGATTGGGCCCCCAGTTGCCACGCTGAGTATTCTACCCTTTCGACTTGAAACCCTTAGAATATTGATAATACATACGGTGCCGATGAAGCCCTAGTTTCAGCATAAGAGATTGTTGAAGTGATTGTTGAAGAGCTTTTGCATTACCTCCAATGACGGCCGGGGATCTTGAAATGAACAAGAAAACCCTAGTTTTAGACCTAGACGACACACTGATACACGCAATTTCTGATCCAGACAAAAGATTCGACTTCTCCTTTGAATTCACTGCCGGAAAAGCCAAGAAATTCTTGCTGAAGCTTAAAAATGGATATCTAAATGTCCAGGTCTGAGATATTTTCTCTTCAATATATGCGATTTTCACCAGACTCTAAGTCAGAAATGCTTCTATATTTGATGTTCTCTGATTGTCCACTCTGATTCAAACCGAAAATCGCACAATTTTGGTATGCTTGATTTATCTTTTGTTCTAATTGTTGTTCTGGTGAGACCAAGATGACTGATATGTTTATGAATCGCTCTTTTATGGATCAGATGAATAACCTCTGCAATCACTACCATACAGCGATTTCTTTATGAATATGCAATTGAAATGTTCAAACTTTCAGATTCACCAAAAATTCTAAAAAAATTGCCTTCAAAAATCAAAAATTTGAGGATGGAGTGGGTGGAAGAGGGCCCCCAATGCATATACAACAAATCTCTGCTCTCTCTCCCTGTCAAAATACTAATCTTAGGGCCCGATTATGCCCCACGAACTGCTCCAAATATACCTTTGTTTGCCCAGGCCTGCCGCCTATACAAGGACGCCACCCTCCAAAACTGAGATTGCTGCTTCTTGACTGATTTTACCTGTCCAAATTTGATGAAAAAAAATGCTGCCTGTGTCCTCTTATTTCGCACTAATGCAGAGCAGAGAGATCGCCTTTTTATTATGAGTAGATCAGTTCTATAAAAAGATTATGCTCATATATAAATATTATATATTTATTTTTATTTGATTTCATACCTAGGTTTCAAAAACAAATACAAACAAACCCTAAATGAGTTAATTTTATGTTTTTCCCTATTTTTTTCAAAAAAATTCTAGGTTTTTTGCACAAGAAATTCAATAACTAATTGAAACTGAAAATAATGATAAATCAAACGATAATCCTTAATCAAAATAAAACCATAATTTTTAACAATCAATTCCAATCAAAAAGTAGACAATCTTTTCAAAAAAATAATAAACATAGGTTTTCAAACCCTATCCAAAATCCCCCAACTGAATACAACAAATAAGAACAAATCAAAGACTCCCAAAAATCCAAGCTTTAAAATAATTGTTTAACTTCCAAGCGTCGTGATTCTTGAAAATATAATAGATGTCCTCAAATAATAACCCAAAGCCCCCTAATATAGAAAACTTGACAAGCTATGGTTTCAAAACATGCAACTCCAAAAACAAGATGAACTCCACTTGAAAATAATAAAAGAATAACTTAACTTGAAATCAGTGAAATAAGAGCTTAACTACAACCTTGTTTTTATCAAACCCTCTTTGCAAGATTAATTCTAATTTTAATAATAAAATATGCACTTTTCCAATTTTCAACTCCTAACTTAACTTCCTAACCTTCTTTTTCTCAATTTTATTTTTGCATATTTAATTAATTATAATAATAATTAGATGCACTTTTCACTTAATAAGCCTTAACTCAACCTTCAACTTAAATATCTACTTCAATTTTATTAAATTGAATGTACAACTTAAATTGCATATTACTATTTAATTAATTAATTAATATTGTAGCACATTAATAATTATGCAATTGATAATTAAATATTAAATAAATCAATTATGCCTATTATTTAAATTTTAGATTTAATAATTAATTAAATTATTATTCTAAATTGGACTTTTAATTTAGTCTTTTTAATTACACAAAGGTATTTAATTAACTCTCAATTATTAAATATCCTTATATTTAATATTTAGATTTTCATATGATATAAAAATTCTAATTTCATAATTAATCTTAATTTAATTATTTGAGATGAATAAACCACACAAAAAACTCACATGACTTATAACACATGATTAACTAACTTAAATAATAAAAAAAACTCAAGGGAAGGGCGCACAAATTTACGTCACCTTCATGAATTCAGATAGGTATTAAAATAGATACTTGTCCATTATTGTAGGACAATCAATGGCTTGGGTTGGCATTGGACCTTTATTTTATCTCCCCTCTCTTACCATTGAGATATTGCAGTAGGGTACGCTCATCCTAGCAATTTAGCGAATTCGATGTGCAATACTTGAAATCCTCTATAAAAGATAATCATCTACATATATGTATAAATATATAATAGACAATGACGGGGATCAATTGATCATGTGGATCTCACAAGAAAGTAAAGACGACTATGTCCCTCAACCATATCTAGCACATCAAACAAAAATACAAAACATACATGTAAACCATACACATGCAAGTATGGGGCGAGTAAAATCATAAACATAATATACATAACATCAAATCTATTTGAGGATTTATACACACATGAAAAATGGCCTAAAAGAGTCTAGCCTATTAAAATGAAAAATAAACTATGAGAGGGGTATTACATAATAGCTCTCATATATCTAATCTATTTTAGTTTTTAAGAGAAGGAGATTGATTAGTGGCCAAATAGGTGAAAATTAATAGTTCTAGTCCACGTCTTAATTCAAGTTGAGTCATATGTGCATGATGTTAGCATGAATGTTTATGAATGTTGTTAGAAGGGATGATTGGATGTTGATTAGAGATGATTGAGTTCTTATATGTTACATTCATGACTCAGTTTATCATTTGTGTCAACATAAATGCTTGTGTATAGAGTTAACAAAGTTACAGACACAAAATTATTTCGTGAGGTTTTATGTTGATGAATTGAGTTTTGTGAAGATTTATTTGAATTTAGGAACATGTTCTAATGATGTGGTTGTAAGAGAAGAAAAAGGTATGCAGATATGTTTGAGTTATGTGAAGTTTACTAAAGACTGTTCATAGTGAGAGTTACTAGGAAGTGGTGACAATTATTTGAGATTTATTGTTTCAGCAAGGTTGATATGTTGTCGATGGCATATTTAGGATGCTTGGATAAACATGGCAGAATCTACTTTGCCTTACCCAAAGACTTGTGGATGATGTGAAGTGTTTTACTTATTTGCGAGCCGACAACAGATTAATAATTCTATGGAAGTCTTTAGATGTAATGTAACATGTATTGTAAGTTCTTATTGATGTCCTATATTATTAATTATAAATTGAGAAATCCTTTTGGATGACTCAATAATCATTAGGACCTGGTATAAAGGAAAGGTATCATGAGGGTATCATAGGGATATCACGTGGTCATGAAATGGTGTGTGAGCTCTGAATGTGAAATCTTTATGGTTAGAGAAAAAGATGATGTTGTTGGTTTGTTGGGGAATTAAAAGAAACAATACAAGAAAATAGAGCTTCTTTTTTAGTCAATTCACCCTTGGATGTGTTATCCTGAAGATTGTTTAGTGAAGAAAGTCTTGAAGCAATTTGGAAAGTGAGTGAAGTTATCTTCAATGTGTTTCTCAATCAACTCCTCACATAGTTAGGATATTTTAGCAGGGATCCAAAGTCTCCTAACAGGGACTCATATGTAGTGATTGCATTGTAACAGACTTCTAAAAAGGTCTATCCTTTAACAAGGAACTTTTATATTAGTACATCATCTTGTGGGCATCATTCCCACTGGGGTTTTCCCTCTGATCAAGGGTTTCCCTAGTTAACAAATATGTTGTTATTGTGTATGTTTATTATATTGTGATTATTGTTGTTATTGATTGCAAGCTTAAGATTTGATAGAGTTGAATTTAAGTTAATTAATCACACAACTGATTCACCCCCCCTCTCAGCTGTGTTGGTGGACTTTTCTTTCTAATAATTGGTATCAAAGCTAGGTTCTTGAAGGAAAATTTTAACAACTTAAGGAGATCCATGGCTACTACATTTTTTAGGAAATAAAGTCTGAAGTTTAAGGAGTAAATTTTGTCAATTAGAAATAAATAATGAAGACACATTTTCTATCCATGGGAATTGATTACTAGATGGCTATCAAGATGAAGAAGATTGTTGTAGAAGAAGACAAACTTGATTCAAGTATAAATGAAGAGAAGAACCAATACATGTACAATATGCTTGCTAGAGAGACTATTTTATCAGTTCTTCTAGATATCAAATATATTGAGATAAAAGATCAACAACTTAATATTGAGATTTGGACTAAATTGGAAAATCTTTTTGAAGGAGATGAAACTTTGAAGAAATCTAAATTGCATAACTATATTAGTATTTATTAAAGTGCTAAGAAAGATGAAACTATAAGAGGTTACTTTAGTAGGATTACATAGATTGTTACAGGAATTAAGAGTTGTGGTTGAAGAAAATCAGATAATGAAGTCATATGGAAGATAGTGAAATCTATACCACAGTCTTTTGAATATAAAGCACATATTATTGAAGAAATGATTACACACAATTTTACAAAAGAATTTCTACTTGTAAAGTTGCAGGCACATGAGCAATGGCTGAAAGAAAAATAAGGAACTCCTAGAGTGGAAATAGGTTTTAGTGTACAAAAGGACAGACCTATGTTGATAAGAAGTACAAGTACCAGTGGAGATTATGCTATATATTGGGAAGCTAAGAAAGAAGAAGAGATAAATTTTGATGATGCAATGGCACTAATTGCAAGGAGATAACCTAAAGGTAAGAAATATTTTTCTTGTTGGACATGCAAAGAATTTGGTCATTTTTCATCTAAATTTCCTAAGAGAGAAATAAGATTAGATATAGAAAACCTTATAAATCTAAGACTGAAAATTGTTGTTATCTTGATGAAGAAGGAGAAATTGCATTTAAAGATGTGAATTTTTTATAAAGTGATGAAGAAAATGTAGATGAAATAGGATTTGTTTCTATTTAAGATGAAAATTATGATGAAGAAGAAGAGAAGAAAAATCTTTAGTTTCACATGTAGAATAGAAAAAGTCTAATTGGATTATTGACATTGGATGTTCTCATCATATGACTGGAGATGTGGATAAATTTTTTGAAATTGATTGATATGATGGAGGAATAGTTAGAGTTTGAAATAATGCACCATGTCAGATTAAGGGAAAGGATCTATTGCACTTGATAGAAAAACTAACACTGAAGATGTCTAATTTGTTGATGGATTGAAACATAATCTTTGAGTGTTGCGAAACTTCTGGAGAAAGGATACAAGTTATATTTCATGGAGAAGACTTGTGATATTAAATCCAATGATGGAAAACTAATTGGAATAGGTATAAAGATAAAAGGTAATGTATTTCAATTGTCTCCTACTGAAATGACATGTTTGATCGTCAAAGTAGATAGTTAGCTATGGCATAAGAGATTTTGTCCTATAAACTTTGATAACATTATGAAGATTAGCTCAACAAATGCAGTTAGAGACTTTCCAAAGATTTTGAAGCCTACTAACATGATTTGCAAGGAATGTGTTATGGCTAAACAGAGGAAGAATTTATTTTCAAGAAAAATGTTTACAACATCAGTTAAGTTGGAGATTTCGCACACAGACTTGTGCAAACCTACAAGGACAAAAGGATTCTATGGTGAAAGGTATTTTATGATTTTTATTGATGATTTTACAAGAATGATGTAGGATGCATTTCTTAAAGAAAAATATGAAGCATTTAAGAAGTTTTTATGTTATTGAAGAATAGAGTTGAGAATGAATCTAGATTAAAGATTAAATGTTTGAGATCTGATAGAGGAGGAGAATTTACTTCAAATGAGTTTAATATATTTTATGAAGAAAATAGAATTAAGAGACAACTTTCATCACCTAGGACACCACAGCAGAATGGTATAGAAGAAATAATGAACATATTAGTTAATGAGGCAGCTAGAGCTAAGATACTTGAAGGTAATGTATCACATATCTTTTGGAGAGAAGTAGTGAATACTGCAATTTACACAATGAACAGAATCCAGATTAGACAAGGTATTGGTAAGATATCTTATGAATTTTGGTTTGGACATACACCTACTATGAAATATTTTAGAATCTTTAGAAGTAAATGTTATATCAAAAGAGATGATGATATTGGAAACTTTGATGCTAAAAGTGATGAAGGAATTTTTCTTTGTTATTCATTGAAAAGTAAAGCATACAAATGTTTTAATAAAATATTGAGGACACTTTTTGAGAGTACTAATCTAAAGGTTGATGTAAAGTTTAGAATTTAGGAGAGAATTCTTGATTATGATTCTAATGAATATAAAATACAAAGGAATAACATTAATTAGTTTGATGAGCAAGAATTATTTTATGAAACTGATAGTGATTTGTAGATTGAATAGTTTAGATTGGAACTGAGAGTTGAACCTGAATCAAAACCTAGAGAAGAAGTCAGAACTGAACCAGAAGCACCTAAATATGTTACAATAAATCAACCTACAAATAAAATCATTGGAAGTGCAAACAAAGGAGTTATGACAAGGAACAAGGTAAATGAAGAACTATGTTTAATATCTCAATTTGAACCAAAAAATGCAAATGAAGCATGCAAAGATGAATATTAGATGAAAGAAATGAAAGAAGAACTTGAGCATATTGAAAAGAAAAAGATTTGGGAATTGGTCCCTAGACCTAAAGACAAGAATATTATTGGCACAAAATGGGTTTTTAAAAACAAGATGAATGAGCAAGGTGAAGCGGTAAGAAACAAAGCAAGATTGGTATGTAAAGGATACTAACAGCAAGAAGGTATTGATTTTAAAGAAACCTTTGCACCTGTAGCTAGACTTGAATCATGATAATTTTTTCAATGACATATGCTTGTAGTATAATTTTTAAGGTATATCAGATCGATGTCAAATCAGCTTTTTAAATGGAGAGCTTGAAGAGGAAGTCACATTGAATAACTTGATGTTTTTTCTTTAACAAAAGACAAGGATATTGTTTACAATTTGAAAAATTCATTGTATGGATTGAAGCAGGCTCCTAGAGCTTGGTATGCAAGGTTACACAAAAACTTGATAAGTTTAGGATTCAAGAAAGGTGATGTAGATAGTAATATGTACTTAAGCAAAAATGATGATGGATTACCTATTGTTGAAGTATTTGTTGATGATATTATCTTTGGAGGAAATGATGAAGCAAGTAAGAAATTTTTAGATGAAATGAAAGATGAATTTGAAATGAGCATGATTAGTGAGATGAAATAATTTTTGGGATTACAAATTACACAAAATAAGGATGGTATTTTTATATCATAAACAAAATATCTTAAGGACCTATTGACAAAACTTGGAATGGAGAATATCAAACCTATTGGAACCCCTATGGTAATTGGATGTAAATTATCAAGCAAGGATGAATCACTAAGTGCAACACAAAAAAGATACAGATCTATGATTGGAGGACTATGGTACTTAACTCACACAAGTCTTGATATAGCTAATGTAGTTTTAATGAAGGGTGCTCCCCTTAATACCACAAACACATAATGGAAACAAAGAAACAACAGCAATTTGCAAGAACAAAAAATGGGCTTCTTATTATCTTTACAAATGTGGAACTACAAATTTCAAAATTACAATATGAAAAGCCACATGGGCATTTTCCCTTACAGTATTATGTATGACAAAGCCTCAAATCATTACCCAGATCTACCAGAACTGCCCTAGACAACACTACAAATCTTTCTTATATAGGCAATTTCCACCGCCTGAGAAGGTTCTAGAAATTTAGCACTTAAGGCCGACTATCCTAAGAATTATTTTCTTTTCTTTTCTTTTTACATAGGGTCAGCTCCAAATAATTACAAAATATGTTTTTAGGTAGCCCAACTTCTGGAGGCCATAACTTTCTAACCATATCTCTGTTTTTCTATTATAACCACTTTTTAGAAATGGAAGGACCTAATCTACAGTGCTTGAATCATGCAAGCTCCAATCAGTCGGGGCTCGATCACAATCCAAACCCTCTAAGGCCTTCAAAATTGACCTAAAAGATTTTGTAACTGAAAACCTCAATAACTTCACCAATATAGATGATGTGGCAATGAAACTCAAGTGGTAGGCTGATATGACTAAGAAGAACCTCCAACTATGAAATCAGAACATTCCAAGATCATATGACTAACTTACTAAAAATAGTAAGTTTCCATAAATAGTAGCTCTGCACAAGATAGCCCTTATTGAAAAGAAACCAGAAATATTTTTGGGTGATGCAAGATTGCTCTTACACCTAGGATGCTCATGCATCACTACTCTACCTCAAGAGTAGTACCGGTGCTTAATGTTCTTGGTGCCCTTTTCCATTGATGTCAAATGGGAGTAATATATAATCATGAAAAACATAAAAAGAAGGAATATGTAGTAATAAAAAACAAGTAGAAATGGGGAGTAAAAATACAGTCATGGGAAGTAGTACAGTTGAGGAAATGGAGAATATTGAAGAATATTGAAGCAGCTAGAGGATACTAATTCCTTTGGGGAGTTTTTTTTGAGGAAATGGAGAATTTTATAAAAGAATTGATCATTTGGATTGGTGGTGTTTTTCATTCCATATGTTGCCATCAATGCCAAAGGGGGAGATTGTTGGAGATTTTTCAGCAAGCCAGATTACTGATTGTATGTTTGTCATTGATGAAAATATATGGTAAGTAGCATGCATGGAAGACTGATGAAGAGATCCTTCAACATATGTTGCATGCACATGTTATCAACATGATATCATAGACGTAGAGGTTGATTCTGAGTAAAGACAGTAATACAGTTGTGTATATAAGTGACTGTTCCTGACAGGTCCTAGGAATAGTTTTGTATGTGATTAGCCATATAGTTGTAGTAGAGCCTTGCGCCTTCATATTTATGTTGTAGACATATGTATGATGTTATTTTTATGAACATAGAGTCAAATATGCAGTACAGGTTGAGTTATGAAGTCTCCAGATTGACAGTTACAATTTCTTGAGTTTATCTAGAAGAGCTGACAGTGTTTATAAGAGTACGGTGGTTGCACCTATCATCACGGTATGTGTTCTTGGATTTATGTTAAGAGGAGAGTTAACAATGTTTTGTTAGGAGCGCATGATGTAATTCAGTATGAAAAGAAAGTTGGAGATAATCTGATGAAGCCGACTATGTGTAGCGTGGGGTCTACTCACATAAAATTGTGAAGTCCTAATTTATGGTGCATGCTTAGTAGAGCCGACTGAGGTGTTATTGAAGAGTTGTATTGTTTCTCTAATATGATTTCAAGATGGTTCTAACAGGCCAACTTGATTATATCTTTTGGAGGAAAGATATCTATAGGCAGTCATTTGTGATTGCTAAGGTGTGGTTCAGAGTTGAAAGAAAAGAGCAGAGCAGAAAGTGAAAAGTGTTGAGCCATCACCAGAAGGCATATGTGACCAAGTAAATAATATATGTTATTCATTGGAACTGATCCAGATAGCAGGTCTATGCGCAGTTCACCAAGATCTAGATATAGTGTGTATCTGTTAATTAGAATATTGTAGCCTTCACCCCTTTGAGCAGTGTGCTCTTGGATAGTATGTCCTCACCCCTAACAGAGTCTAACCCTTGACTAGTTCACTGTACTTATTTCATTGTAAAGATAAACTCCTAACAAGGTTGTAATATCTTCTAATAGGGATCATAATACACTAGTGCAGTTCTTAGTGGGTGTCAATTCCCACTGGGGTTTTTACCTATTTGGGCTTCCCCGTAACCAAAATTGTGGTGTTGTGTTAAGTATTCATTCATTGTGTTTATGCTTAATGTTCTGATATACTTAATTGGATAAATAATTTAATCTTGTAGATAAATTATTCACCCCCCCCCACTCTCATTTATCTCTTGGGACTATTCCTAACAATTGGTATCAGAGCCAAGTGCCTCAGAGAGAAAGTTTAATAGCTTGAGGTTGATCAGATGACATTGTTTATAAAATAAATTCCTAAGTTTGATGGAGAGAACTATCTAGACTGGAAGAAAAAAATGATGACTACCTTGAATCCTGAATATGAAAACAAGATATGCATCCTAGATGAAACTATGCAGTCCACAAAAGACTTTAAAAGAGAGAACTTAATCAGAAAACTTTTAGCCTTTGAGATATCAAGATTGAACATAGAACCTAAAAGTGAAACTATATTCAAAGCTTCAGTACATGGTAAGAAATCCTTGAACACCTCTGGTAATTTTGATGATGATAATGAAGAGAAAACACTAGATGATTTCATTGCTATGATTGCTAAAAGAGAAAGAAAGAAAAATATGAAGTTCAATTACCATTCAAATGCTTTTCATGTAATAAGATTGGTCACTTTGCATCCAAGTGTCCTACAAGAGTTAAGAAGCTCAAAAATAACTACAAGCCTAAGTATACAAAGGAATGTTACTATGTTGAAGATGGAGTATTAGATGAAGAATCAACTAAGGAGGAAATTGGATTCATTAATCTTGAAGATGAAAAGAATACACAAGAGTTAGCATTGATTTCACAAGAAGACATCAAGACAGATTAGATCATTGACAATGGTTTCTCACATCACATGATAGGAGACAATGATAGATTTGTTCACCTGGAAAGGTACAAAGGAGGCATGGTTAGATTTGGAGATAACACTCCTAAACCTATCATTGGTAGAGGAGCCATTACCTTGGATGGAAAGAACAACACTGATGATGTTCTATATGTTGATGGTTTGCAGCATAACCTATTGAGTGTTGGACAGTTGCTTGAGAAAGGTTACTGATTGGAATTCAAAGACAAAAAGTGCATCATTCACAACAAGGAAGGAGAAATGATTGCATCAGGTTCAAAAACTAAAGGTAATGTTTTTCAGCTTAATCTAGAAGAAATTTGTTTTGTTGCTAAAGTAGATGATAGTTGGCTATGGTACAAGAGACTATGTCATATCAATTTTGACAACATAGTAAAGATAAGTAATGTTAAGGCAGTAAGAGATCTTCCTAGAATTTCAAAACCAATTGATACAATATGTAGGGAATGTGTGATGGGAAAGCATGTAAGAAATTCATTCAACGGCAAGCACAACTCAGAAGAGAACAAGTTAGATTTGATACATACAGACCTATGTGGACCAACTCAATTAAGATCATACTATGGTGAAAGGTACTTCATTGTATTTCTTGATGACTATTCTAGAATGATGTGGGTTGCATTCTTAAAAGAAAAATTAGAAGTATTTGACAAATTCAAAATATTCAAAGCTAAGGTTGAAAATGAGTCTAGATTGAAGATTAAATGTATGAGATCAGATAGAGGAGGAGAATTCACCTCTAACAGATTTTATGAGTACTGCAAAGAACATGGGATAAATAGATAGTTAAGTGCCCCTAGAACCCCTCAGCAGAATGGAATTGTAGAGAGAAGCAATAGGATCATTCTTGACACAATGTGTACCATCATGATTGAAGGAAAGGTTGCAAACACTTATTGGAGAGATGTGGTCAATACAACAGTCTACACTATCAATAGAATTCAATTGAGGCCAAGCACAGACAAGACACCCTATGAGCTATGGTTTGGGAATGTACCTACAATAAAATACTTTAGAATCTTTGGAAGAAAGTGCTACATCAAGAGAGATGAAGTAATTGGCAAGTTTGATGCAAGAAGTGATGAAGGTATTTTTCTTGGTTACTCTACTAAAAGAAAAGCTTATAGATGTTTTAATCTAATATTGAAGAAGATCATTGAAAGTGTTCATGTTAAGATTGATAATAAGTTTATGATTCAAGAGAGATACCATGATTATGCACCTATGATTGAAGAAGAACCTAGACCTACCAATAGTGAAGAAATTGTTGAAGAAATGTTCGACAACATTGATGTGTTATTCAATGACACTGAAACAAGTGAAGAAGAATCTCATAAATCTGATGAGAAGGTCACTCCTAATGTTCCTAAATTCACATCCAGATATCATTCAAAGAAAGACATCATTGGAGATTAGAGTAGTAAAGTCATGACAAGATCAAAAGAAAAAAGTTCCACATCAAATGAAGAGGTATGTTTACTATCACAGATTGAACCCTTAAGTGTTGAAGATGCATGTAATGATTTAGAATGGTATGAAGCAATGAAAGAAGAACTAGATCAAATAATAAAGAATGATACATGGAAATTGGTCCCTAGGCCTAATGATAAGAATGTGATTGGAACCAAGTGGATATTCAGAAATAAGATGAATGAAGATGGAACAGTAGTAAGAAACAAAGCTAGATTAGTATGTAAAGGGTATGCACAAAGAGAAGGAATTGATTATTCAGATACATTTGCACCTATAAGAAGATTAAAATACATAAAGTTCTTTCTATCTTATACTACATACAAAAAATTTAAGGTATATCAAATGGATGTTAAGTCAGAATTCCTAAATGGAGAGTTAAAAGAAGAAGTTTACATAGAGAAGCCTAAAGGATTCACTTTATCAAATAGACCTAATATGGTATGCAGATTGAAGAAAGCCCTCTATGTACTTAAGCAAGCCCCTAGAGCATGCTATGAAAGACTTGATGGTTACTTGACTAAGATTGGATTCAAGAAAGGAGTAGCAGATTGTAACTTATTCATAAGAGAGACATCTGAAGGACTATTGTTAGTTTCTATATTTGTAGATGACATTATATTTGGTGGTAATGATAAGCTTAGTGCAGAATTTGCTAAAGAGATGCAGAGAAAATTTGAAATGAGCATGATTGGTCCTATCAAGTACTTTTTGGGATTGAATGTGCATCAGCTAGACAAAGGTTCATAAATCAGACTAAGTATGTGAAAGAGATCTTGAAGACATTCAAGATGGATGATTCCAAGCCAGTAAACACCCCTATGATAATAGGATGCAAGCTTTCAAAAGAAGATGATTCACCAGCAATAGACATAAATTTGTATAAGTCTATGATTGGAAAACTTATATATCTTACTCAAACCAGACTAGATATTTCCAATGTAGTTGGTATTGTTGGAAGATTTGTAGTTGAACCTAAGAAAAGTCATCTCATGGCAGCAAAAAGAATATTCAGGTACTTGAATGGAACCTTATACTATTGTTTATGGTATCCTAATTCAGAGAATATAAAGCTTCATGTATATACAGATGAAGATTGGGTAGGATGCGTGGATGATAGAAAGAGTACCTCTGGAGGATTTTTATTCCTTGGAGATAGACTTGTTACATGGACAAGTAAAAAGGAGAATTATATCTCTTAGTCAACAGCCAAAGAAGAATATGTTGCAGTAGCATTGAATTATTCTACAATTGTGTGGATCAAGAAGATGATAAAAGATTTTGGCTTTTAGATTGACTACCCTATTGTTATTCATTGTGATAACACTAGCACTATCAATATGTCAAAGAACCTTGTGATGAATGCAAAAACAAAACATATTGAGATAAAATATCACTTCCTAAGAGAGAAAATTGCAGAGAAAGAAGTAATGGTGGATTATGTGAGTACAAAAGATTAGCTAGTAGACATATTCACAAAGCCTTTATCTAAGGATACTTTTGAGTATCTCGGGGAGAAGCTGGGAGTAATTCCCTTCCCTGAATCTGATTAGAGATAGCAGGAGTGCATCAGTCCTCAGTGACTGATGAAAGGTTGACTACTCTACCTCAGTGGTAGGACATGTGCTTAATGTTCTTGGCACCCTTTTCCATTGATCTCAAAAGGTGAGTAATATATAGTCATGAAAAAATAAAAAGAAGGAATATGTAGTAATAAAAAACAAGTAGAAAGGGGGAGTAAAAATATAGTCATGGGAAACAGTATAGTTGAGGAAATGTAGAATATTGAAGAATATTGAAGCAGCTAGAGGATACTTCCTTGGGGGATTTTTTGTTGAGGAAATGGAGAATGTTATAAAATAATTGATCATTTGGATTGGTGTTCTTTTTCATTCCATATGTTGCCATCAATGCCAAAGGGGGAGATTGTTGGAGATTTGCCAGCAAGCTAGATTGCTGACTGTATATTTGTCATTGATGACAACATATGGTAAGCAGCATGTATGGAAGCTTGATGAAGAGAGCCTTCAGCATATGTTGCATGGATATATTATCAACATTATATCATAGATGCAAAGGTTGATTCTGAGTAAAGATAGTAATATAGTTGTCTATATCAGTGAGTGTTCCTAACAAGTCCCAAGAACAATTTTGTATGTGATTAGCCATACAGTTGTATTGGAGCCTTGCACCTTCATATTTATGTTTTAAACATATGTGTGATGTTATGTTCATGAACGCAGAGTTAGATATGTAGTACATGTTGAGTTATGAAGTCTCTAGATTGACAGTTACAATTTCCTGAGTTTATCTAAAAGAGTCGATAGTGTTTATAAGATTACGGTAGTTGCACCTATCATCACGGTATGTGCACTTGGATTTATGTTAAGAGGAGATTTAAAAATGTTTTTTTAAGAGCATGTGATGTAATTCAGCATGAAAATAAAGTTGGAGATAATCTGATGAAACCGACTGTGTGTAGCGTTGGGTCTACTCACGTAAAATTGTGAAGTCCTAATTTATGTTGCATGATTAGTAGAGCCAATTGAGGTATTATTGAAGAGTTGGTTTTTTCTCTAATATGATTTCAATATGGTTCTAATAGGATGACTTGATTATATCATTTGGAGGAAAGATATTTATAGGCAATCATTTGTGATTACTAAGGTGTGGTTCAGAGTTGAAAGAAAAGAGCAGAGCAGAAAGTGTGAAGTGTTGAGCTATCAGTAGAAGGTCTATGTGACCAAGTAAAGAGTATATGCTATTCATTGGTGTTGGATTGGAGAAATAGGGTACTGAGAGGGGAGGGGTGAATTAGTTCCCACAAAAACTTTTAACTTATGAACCTTTCAAACCTTAAACAACAAATAGTAGTATCCTTCAACTATAACTTGAATCCATTGCATGCATCATTCATTCAGTTAACTTATCAAAGTAAATAGCATGAAATCAACAAGATAATCATCACATAACACAAGTATTTTGGTAACGTAGAAACCCTTGTTAGAAGGTTAAAACTATGGTGGGGATGACACCCACAAATTCTTTACTACTACAGATAGAAAAGGTTTGTTTGTTAGGGCTACAAATGGTGATCACTTCTGGTGATCTTACCCTATTAAGAGTAACATGTTAGATCAATTAGATCTACCTAGTGATATGATTTCAACAACACTACTTGAGTGTACACTCGGTTAAGAGATTTACATAAGACTGTTAGCTCTACTCTGTTAAGAGATTTTACCAAAAATCTATTACAATGATTATAAAGTAACAAGTATATATCTTCTAATGACAACTTAACTTGTCTAATATAGATCTATGAAATACTTAATAGATATCACCTTTCTGTGTGAAGATCTCTACTTTGGACTGCTCGATAGCCTTGTCTGATTCTGCTTAATTTGAATATCTCTGAATATTGTTATGCTTTGCCTAATTACTGATATTCTTGAAGTTGGCTAATGGTTCAAGAACTTCTTTTCATGTTCTCAACCTCCTTATCAAGCTTCTCTCTCACGCATACAAAATTAATATCAAATTACATTTATATAGCATATTGCTTTTGCTGCTTAACAAAATTAGGTTACAATATCTTAGAGAAAACCCTTAGATCTATGGTGTACAAAAATAACCTAGATCTAGCAAATACATAAAGATCATCATCATAATTAATGATGAAATATTACAATAAATGATCGTCGATCTTGGTAAAACATTTTGTAATTCTGTTGTAACCATTTTCATAGATAAGTGTGTCATTCCTGATTACTATTCCATTTACTGTCTTCCTCAGTAAATACTATATATACTGCTCAGTAATTACATTGGTGCTCAGTGTCTATTCTGCTCAGTGTTTACTATCGCTCTGTATCAGTGTATACTGATGCTCGGTAGAAGTGCCCTGTTGCTCGATGTGAAGACTTAACCAACTATCTTGAAGTGCTTGTAGTTACTGACTAGAGTAGCATAGGTAACTGACTGATGTCTTAGATACTAATGACAACCTTTAATGCTCAAATAGAGATAACAATCTCTCCCTTTGGTATTAGTATCAAAACCTTAAATGTATATAGACATATGATCTCAAAATACTTTCTATAGATACTTATCAAAAAAATTCTATTACTCCCCCTTGGTGCATGCTCCCAGTAATGTGTAGTATACTTATCATTTATGTACTTATTTGGCATATACATTGTTATCCCCCTTTTTGATATTAATGCCAAATACAATATATATATATATATATATATATATATATATATATATATATATATATATATATATATATATATATATATATATATATATATATATATATATATATATATATATATATATACTTACAACTTATCAAAAATGTGCTTGTGGGTTTTCTTCAATGACTCCAGGAGGTTTTCCCATTCCTCTTTCAAGTTGGTGAGAGAAATGTGCTCAAGACCAACTTGTGCATGCATGTCAAAAATGTTGTCCAACACAGAGATTTCTACTATTGCAACAAGTGTTTATGCCTTGACAATGTGCTTCTCAAATATTTTCAGGTAGGGAAGCAACTCGGTTTGCAATTCTGTGACTTGTTCACTAATTATTTCTTCCTGTTTCCTGAGACCTTCTCTTAACCGCCTGAGTTCTTGAACTTTCAAGATATGCTTGGAAAATGCTTGAGGCTCGGTTAAGGCTTCTTGTGCACTGGCTTTGATTTCATTATCAAGTTGTTTAATCTTTTCACTAATCTCGGCAATGAAGGTTTCCATAGTGCATAGTTTGAACAAAATTTGACAAATTAATTGAGTAATACCCTGAATTTTATTTATTACCTTAGATAGCTTAACCTTGTTAATTTCCACTTCTTGGCTAATCCTTTCTACAAGTTTATCTTGTATCTTCGATTCTGCCCTTTCTTCTATTCTCTTGTTTTCTTTGACATCTTGGGCATTTATCTCTTCAGCAAGTGTAGCAAGTTGGTCCATGATCAGAGTATCCTCATCTATATTTGCCTCTCGTACAACTTGTTCTAAGATGTCTCTTACATTCTCAAGTATCTCTTTGCTCTTTCTTTCTTGTTTTAATTTTTCTTATGTTCCCTTCCTTGTACACAACTCTGCAAATTTTATTAGTTCCTCAGGGCTTAGGGTCCTCGGGTCACAATCTAGTATAACTATGACTTCATCTAATGTGACCGGCCCTTTTCCTTTCTTTTTCTTCTTCTTCTTCTCTAGTTCTTAAGGTGAACTTTTTATAATCAGTACAATGTCCTTTGCCTCAGAACTTTGTGTAATCTACCTAGGTGACACTGTATCTACCTTCTACTACTCCTTGGTGACCTTTGTGTTGGTAGACTATGTCGGAGCCTCTAATGTAGTGTCTGGTGGAGTGGCCTCAGTTACATTAGGATTCTCTTGATCCTTTGTTTCTATTACGAGTGCCTCTTTCTCTTCAGGCTAGTTTTTTTCACTAGGTGTCTTTGCTCCTTGTTCCCCTTTTGTATCCTTGGTTTGTTTGGGGTCTGAACCTTCAGGTTGCTCCTATGATAAAATCTCAACTGCTTCCACAAGGATAGGAAGCTCACCCAGTAATGATGTAAATGCACACTTGGTAACTTGACCTTCATCTTGTGCATTGTTTGGTGCAATGTTCACATCTTCATCATCATCTCTGTTATCAGGATCACCATTAGTGATGTCCTCAATGAGTACATCTTCATCATTTGTCTCCTTTATCTGGATCATTACTGTATTTGATGTATCCTATGAATTGCTTTTGACTTCTTTGTCAAGTGTTGTATCAATCACCTCAGTAAATGATACACCTAATTCTTTTGTCTTATTTGCTACATCATCATCATCATCTTTATAAATACCTTTTCCTTTAGACCTTTGTCTCTTCTTAGACAGATTAAGAAATGCAATTTTCTCAGCTTGCTCTTTAGCTGCAAAAATTGATGTCCACATGAGTTGGCCAATCTCATCAATATCTGCCAGATTTTCATCTAAAATTTGCATAGCTTGACCTTTTACTTTGAATCTTTTATAATAAGTGTCCATATACTCCTTAATTTCATCAAGATATAAATTTGGTGCTGCCTCAACTAGGGAATGTTCCCTCATTTTCTTCTTGGTGTCCAAGGCATAGGACCACTTCTGATTTATTCTATCTTCTAATGCCTTGGGCAGTGATTGTCCAAACTCCAATGGAACTCTTTTAAAGCTTATCATCATCTAGATGACAGCCTCCTCAATTTTATTATGATCCTCGGTAGACATGTTGTCAAACCGACTGAGTTTCAGATCTGTGAGATATCTATTCTCAATTATGTCTACAGCAACCTCATCAATTGACCTATTCTTATTACTAAAAATCTTGAACTGATTGTTGCCATCTTCTTCATCCTCAGGGTCTTATCTTTCTCTAATTAATCTTCTCATTTTCTTTGGTCCTATAGCTACAACCTTGGTTCCTCTTTTTGCATAAGTTTTGGTTGGTGTAGCTTCCTTAGGTTTTATTACCTTCTCAGCTCCCTTTTTTTGTGGTGGTGAAGCTCCAATTACTGACCTTGTTTGTGCACATGTTCATACTGGCCGGCAACTGCTTCTTCTTTGGAGTTGGGGTGGGAGAAACTGGTATTGAATCTTTTTCTTTGTCAGACTCAGTTTCCTCACTATCATGTGCATTTTCAATCAATAGCAACTGACCTTCAATTGTAGGTTCAACCGATGACTCGTCAGATGAATCAGATTCATCTCCAAATTGCTCAGTTAAAACTTTCTTCATTTTCTTTTCTTTTCTTGTTATGTTGTCGATGACAAGATCTATTTTAATTCTAGATTTCACCTCTTCATAGGTTCCAAACCTCTCGGCCTTCTTTTCCTTCGATAATGCTAGTAATGCCTTGATTTATTTCAAACCAAAATCATGATCCATTTATATCCCATGGGGGCTATCCATTTAGTCCTTGGCTCTACAGCTTTAATCAATGTATGGTCAATGTCAACTAGAAAATATATGTCCATCTCATATTTCTTGACCAATGAGCTTGGAATCTTGCTTCTCGGATTCATCTTGATCTTAAACTCCTCAAAATAACCATATATAACATTATTTACATTATCTCCCAAACTTGTCATTATATCAAAAATTTGTGAAATGATCGGTGTGTCAGTAGACCAATCTATGTGACTGATAGAAGGAAAGAATTTTTGGAGATAGAAAAATAAACATACTAGCAGTGAGCCAAACTTATAGGTATTAGACTTTTGTGACCTGATTGTTTTCATATTCTCTTCAACCTATTTCAGAAGTAGCTTGGCAAGGTCTATTTGATGACCCTTCTTTATCAATTTTTTGAGCCATATCCATAGCACTACACGGTACATTATTCAATCTGCTTGACTGATAGAACTTATAACCTATTACATGTGTTCCAAACTTAACTTTTGGATCCATAATTGATGCAATCTTCAATGCTCTGTTGTCCCATGTTGCGCCAATATTTTTCTCAACATTGGCTCGAGATGAACTTCGAAATGCTTTGGCCTTGTCGATTGTAGGATACCCTGTAACCTTATGAATCATTCTCTTTGTTACCTTAATCAAACTATCCAGCCAAATTGTGCCCTCATGATATCGACTTAGCACAACCCTTATCCATTCAATTTATAAATTCTTCAAAAAATTTAGGGCATTAGTGAGTCCAATTGTTTCTACCTATTTATGCTCTGGTTTCAACTTTGCATCTTCACCACAAAGTACATGGTATGCAACATACATATCAAAATCTCCTATTTCTCCTATTTTTCATTGAATGTATGATCAGATGTCTTCGACCAATAAAACCCTAGGTGGGATGCTCAAAAAAGAACCCATTAAATCCATTTTTTATGCTACTTCTGGGTGTGACTTGTACTTGGGTTCACTAAAGTTTGCTGACACTATAAGATTAACTTCCTCTTCCACAACTTTAGAAGTGCTCGCAATGGATGCCATTATAACAAACTAGGTTTTTGGTAAGCATGATGAATATACTCGGTAGGGGTTTCAACTTACTCAGAATATGTCGAAGAATGTGCTTGGTTCGATTTGCAATTGCTTTGGTTGAACTTGAAAGATTCTTTTCTTGAATTCGCTCTGTGAAATTATCACTCTCCGAAATCACTTTGTGAAAATGAACTCAGACTTCCATTTATTTATAGCATTTTCTAAATTCTTGCTTAAAACTTTATGTCATTAATACTTGACCTACTTCAAAGTCGGTGACAATTATCAACTTGACGACTACTACAAAACTTCCATCAGCTCGGTTAAAACATGATTTCTCACTCAGTTGATACTGATACTCAGTTAACCTTGAATAGTGATTACCGACAGGTAGCCTTTTTCTCAGTCTAACTTTTACTTATTGTGTGACTTTGTTACCTCATAACATATAAACCATAGTGCATCTTTATTCAAGCAAATTTGGTATGTGCTCATCATATATAAGGAACTGTATGTAAAATATGATCATTTCAAATGTCAGTTCCATACATACCTATATCACCTTAAGTAGAGGTACCTATGTCACCTAATCCATTGGATGAGGTTTCACCGACAGCATTGCTTGACTCAGCATTCTCATTTGATGCCTTTTTTCACATAGTGTTCCTGATTCTCATGATATCTGCAATAGTGTTTCCACTCTCAAATACATGTCCTTCTTTTGGTGCTCAGTCTCTGCAGTCCTTGCTTAGATGACCGACCTTATGACAATGTAACCACACCATTCCAATGCTTTGTTAGGAATGAATGCTAAATGTTTGGCAGCCATTATGTTACAGTTGTTGTTGCATTCATGACTATGATTGTCATTGATGTCAACACAGTGATTTACCGAAGACTTGCAAAGAAGCAGACAGAGTGTGGATTAGCGCATGTGGGTTATTGTAGTTGGAGCTATGCAATGTTGAGGTTATACTCTTTGATATGTTATATCTCTATGGTTAAGAGTGCAGATAGTAATTCATTGATTCATGGAAGTTGTGATCATTTTGGTGGAAGCAGTATTCAGGCAGTGTTCCTAAGTAGCGGTTTGTGGAAATTGGATGATATCTCCTAAACGGGATGGAATCTGGTTTTGCACAATTAAAGGGAAGTTGAAGACAAATTGATATTGATGTGGATGATAACCTAGACTTTGAGGTCACACGAGTGAAGATTTATTGTATTTGGAAGCTGACAATTTTGTGTATTTTTGGTGTAGCATGTGGAAACTTTTATTTTGTAATTGTATGCCGAATCATTTGTAATTATTTGAGTGTGGTATAAAGGAAGGAATGTATTTCCTTGTTGTATAGAATTTTTATGTAGTTATTATATGGAAGTAGTGATTGTGTGTGATGTTGTATACATGAAGTGAAGAAAAGAGCTCAGTATGAAAGCGAATTTGTGAAGGAAGACATGAGAAGTACAAACATCTAAAATTGAGATCTAATGTAACAGTGAGTGTAGTTTGGCATAGTCAGAGAAGAGGTAACATATTATTCTATTGAGTAATGTAAAGATTATTTGGACAGTGTGTTCAGTGATCTTACCTGAAGTTGTTTGGGTAGTAGGTCCTTGTGTCTTCCATAACTCTTAATCGGGTTAGAATCTTTTAACAAGGATTCAAAATCTCCTAACAGGGATTCATATGTACTGAATGTATTTCATAAGACTCCTAATAGATTCCATCCTTTCACAATGAATATTCATATTAGTGCATCTTTTGTGGGCATCATTCCCACTGGGGTTTACTCTTTGATCAAGGGGTTCCCTAGTCAACATATCTTGTGTCATTGTGTTATTGTGTATGAATATCTTTCTATGGTTGGTAATTATATTTCTTATATGGTTTAATGTTGTTGAAGATGATAAAAGTTATAATTATCTGATAAATGATTCACCCCCACCCCCACCCCCCCCCCACCTCTCAGTTATCTTGGTGGACTTTACTTTCTAACAATTGGTATCAGAGCGGCAGGTCCTTGAAAAAGAAGTTTAATAGCTTAAGGAGATCCATGGCAAATTTTAGGAAAGAAAGCCCTAAGTTTGATGGAGTAAATTTTGATATCTGTAAAGAAAAGATGATGACACACCTACTATTTTTAGGACTAGGTTATTGATTGATTACAAAGAATGATAAGACTATCATTGAAGAGGAAACATGTATTGTGGAAGAGAGAGATCTACTCATGTGTAACATACTTGCAAGAGAAGTACTTTTGACAGCACTTCCGGAGAATGAGTATAGTCGGGTAAAATGTTTAAAAAAGTCTCATGAAATTTGGAAATCTTTACACTCTACTTTTGAAGGTGATGAACGTGCAAAAAGAGTTAGATTGCATAATTGGGTATGTGCATTTGAAGATATAATAATGTTGGAAGATGAATCTATTAGAAGCTATATTGGTAGAATGTCATAAATTATTACAGGTATAAAATCTTGTGGAGGAACAAAGACAAAGAATGAAGTGATATGGAAAATTATAAGGACATTGACTTCTGTATTTAAGTAGATTACACATATGATTGAACAGGTGATACCTTGTACAACAAAATTTACAAGAGAAACTCTTCTTGGAAGATTGGAAGCAGCAAAAATGAACCTGAGATTATCAGGAGACTTACCTAGAATGGACACAGCATTCAGTGCTCTTAGTGTTCGCCCTACTTTGTCAAGAAGCATCAGTGTGAGTGGAGATTATGCTAACAGCAGCAAATCTAGAAATGAAGAAGATAAGAAGATTGAAGAAGGTATAGCCTTTCTTGTGAAAAGAGAACCAGATGGTAAGAAAATATTTAAATGTTGGACTTGTCAAGAATATGGTCATTTTGAATCTAAATGTCCTAAGAGAGTTAAAAAGTAGAGAAGCATTTTCAAACCTAAAAGATCTAAGAAATGTTATTATGCTAATGATGAAGATCTTGAAGCTAGTATAGAAAGAACTTTAAGTGAAAGTGATACTGAAAATAATGATGATAGGATTTGTAGCAATTAAAGAAGAGAATATTGAAACTGATGTTAAGGAAGAAAAATCCTTAGTTTCTCAAGTTGAAAAGAAAGTTGATTGGATTATAGATAGTGGTTGTTCACATCATATGACTGGAGACATGAAAAAGTTCATAAAGTTGAATGAATATGATGGAGCAGTTGTTAGAGTTGGAAACAATGCACCTTATTTGATTAAAGGTATAAGATCTATTACTCTTGATGGAAAGACTAATACTGATGATGTTTATTTTGTGGATGGATTGAAACATAATATTTTGAGTGTTGGACAGTTAGTTGATAAGCGATATCAAGTTTGGTTTACTGAGAAAACTTGTGTGATAAAGGATAAAGATGGAAATCTAATTGGAACTGGATCTAGAAATAGAGGTAATGTATTTCAATTGAATCCTACTGAGATGACATGTTTGATTACAAAGATTGATGATAGTTGGTTATGGCATAGAAGGTTTTGTCATATAAACTTTGATAACATTGTGAAACTAAGTACTATACTTGCAGTAAGAGATTTACCAAAAATTATGAAGGCTACTAACATGATTTGCAAAGAATGTATAATGGCTAAACAAAAGAGAAGTTCTTTTCCTAGTAAGAAGTTTACATCTACAGATAAGCTGGAGATTGTTCATACAGATTTCACTGGTCCTACCAGGACTAGAGGATTCTATGGAGAAAGGTATTTTATGATTCTTTTTTATGATTTTACAAGAATGATGTGGATTACATTTCTTAACGAAAAATCTGAAGCATTTGATAAGTTTAAGATTGTTAAGAATAAAGTTGAGAATGAATTTGGAATGAAGATTAAATGTTTGAGATCTAATAGAGGTTGAGAATTTACTTCTAGAGAGTTTAACACTTTTTGTGAAGAAAATGGCATTAAAAGATAGTATTCAGCCCCTAGAACACCTAAACAAAATGGCATTGCAGAAAGAAGGAACAGATCAGTGACTGAAGTAGCAAGAGCTATGTTATTTGAAAATGATTTGGCAAAGATATTCTAGAGAGAAGCAGTGAACATAACAATGTATACAATTAACAGAGTACAAATCAGAGTAGACACAGACAAGACACCTTATGAATTATGGTTTGGACATGCACCCTCAGTTAAGTATTTTAGAATTTTTTGAAGCAAAATTTATATAAAGAGAGATGATGATATTGGAAAGTTTGATCCTACAAGTGATGAAGGTATATTTCTTGGATATTCTTTGAAAAGAAAAGCATATAGATGTTTCAATAAAACAACCAAGACTATTGTTGAAAGCACAAATGTTAAAGTTGATGAAAAGTTCAAAATTAAGGAAAGAATGCTTGATTATGAATCTGATGAAGAAGCTCATCCTAAACCTAACACTGGATCTACTCAATTCTTTTTTGAAAATGACAGTGATTTGTTGAATGAAAGCCATAGTGAAGTCATTGAAGAACCTACATCTGAAGAGAGACCTGAGATAGTGACACCTAGCAAGAGCTTGTTAAGGAATCATCCTTTTGAAGAGATTACTAGGAGCATCAAAAGAGGAGTTCTAACTCGAAATAAGGCATAAGAAAATTTATGTTTGATTTCTCAAATTGAACCTAAGACTACTAATGAATCTTGTGAAGATGAAATTTGGACTAATGCTATGAAAGAAGAACTAGATCAGATTGAAAAGAACAAGACATGGGAATTGGTCCCTAGACCTAAAGACAAGAATGTTATTGGAACTAAATGGGTATTCAAAAACAAGATTAATGAACAAGGAGAAGTAGTAAGAAACAAAGCAAGATTGGTATGTAAGGGTTACTCATGGCAAGAAGGAATTGACTATGAAGAAACCTTTGCACCTGTTGCAAGAATTGAAGTAGTAAGAATGTTTTTGGCTGATGCAGCTTACAAGAAATTCAAAATATATCAGATGAATGTGAAGTCAGCATTACTGAATGGAGAATTGGAAGAAGAAGTCTACATTGAGCAACCTGAAGGTTTTCCTTTAACTCAAGAAGGATATATGGTATGTAAATTGAAGAAAGCTTTATATGGACTTAAACAAGCACCTAGAACTTTGTATGCAAGACTAGATAAGTATTTGTTAAAATTGGGATTTACAAAAGGAACAGCTAATAGCAATCTGTACACAAAAGAAATTGAAAATGGTTTGTTAGTAATAGTTATTTTTTTTATGACATTATCTTCGGAGGACAAGATGAAGCTAGTGACAAATTTGCTGATGAAATGAAGACCGACTTTGAAATGAGTATGATTGGTGAGATGAAATACTTTTTGGGATTACAGATAACACAAAATAATGATGATATCTTTGTAAGTCAGACAAAGTACTTGAATGACTTGTTGAAAAGATTTGGACTAGAGAATTGTAAACTAGTTGGAACACCCATGATGACCAGACATAAGTTATCTAGCACAGATGAGACTCTTGTAGTAGAACAGAAGAAATAGAGATCTATGATTGGAGGATTGCAGTATTTTACTCATACAAGACCTGATATAGCACATTTAGTTGGAATTATAGAAAGATTTCATGCTGAACCTAGAGAATCACATTATGCAATAGTAAAGAGGATACTGGGATATTTAAGAGGCACAATGGACTATGGACTATGGTATGAAAATTTTGATGATTTTACCCTATGTGCATATACGGATGCTGATTTGGGAGGTAATGTTGATGATAAGAAAAGCACCAGTGGTGGAGCATTTTTCCTTGGAGGAAGATTAGTTTCTTGGCTAAGCAAGAAGAAAAATTGTATCTCACAAAGCACAACAAAAGTAGAATATGTAGCAACAAAAAACAATTGTAACCAGATAATTTGGATGAAGCAAATGCTAAAGGATATTGGAATAAAATTTGTTGAGTCTTTTGTCATACATTATGACAACACCAGTACAGTTAGTATGTCTAAGAATCCTTTATTAGATTCTAAGACAAAGCATATAGAGATTAAGTATCATTTTGTAAGAGAGAAAGTTGTTGAGAAAGAAGTCAGATTTGAGTACATAAGTACAAAGAAGTAGATAGCAGATATATTCACAAAGCATTTGCCTAAGGATACATTTGAGTATCTGAGAGGTATACTTGTGGTTATGCCCCAACCTAATTTTGAGAAGTGATGTAGTTGGTTGCATCCATCCAATGGTATATGAGCCTTATCTTTCTTCTGGACTGGATGTTGGTACTTCCTCTATGGGGGAGTATGTGTATCTAAGCTAAGTCATGAGGACTCTAGTAAATGTATTTTCTGAAAAGTGTATCTTAACATTGAGTTGTTGTTGACATAGTGATGAAATTTCTATCATTGATGTCAATGGGGGAAAAGTATACATGAAAAAGCATCTGAGACATTTTTTGGAGAGAACTAATTAGGATAACGATGCAAGATTTGATTGATGAAGAGGATTTGAAGAAGCAGTGTTGCAGTATTGGATTTTTGGAACATTGGATGTTTTTCATCTATGTTGCCATTAATGCCAATGGGGGAGATTGTAAATAATGAATGCTAAATTTTTGGCAACCATTCTGTAGTAGTTGTTGTTGCATTCATGACTATGATTGTCATTGATGTCTTCACAGTGATTTACCAAAGACTTGCAGAGAAACAAACAGAGTTTGGATTAGCACACATGGGTTATTGTAATTGGAGCTATGTGATGTTGAGGTTATACTCTTTGATATGTTATATGTCTATGGTTAAGAGCATGGACATTAATTCATTGATTCATGGAAGTTATGATCATTTTGGTGGAAGCAATATTCAGGCAGTGTTCCTGAGTAGTGGTTTGTGGAAATCAGATGATATCTCCTAAACGACCTGGAATCTAGTTTTGTGTAGTTAAAGGGGAACTTGAAGACACATTGATAGTCATGTGGATGATAGGGAAAACTTTGAGGTTGCACAAGTGAAGATTTATTGTAATTGGAAGCTGACAGTTTTGTGTAATTTTGGTGTAGCGTGTGGAAACTTTTATTTTGTAATTGTATGCCAACTCATTTGTAATTATTTGAGTGTGGTATAAAGGAAGGAATGTATTTCCTTATTGTAGAGAAGTTTTATGTATTTGTGATGTGGAATTAGTGATTGTGTGTGATGTTGTATGCATGAAGTGAAGAAAAGAGCTAAGTATGAAAGTGAATTTGTGAAGGAAGACATGCAAAGTACATAGATCTAAAATTGAGATCTAACATAATAGTGAGTGTGGTTTGGCACATTCAAAGAAGAGGTAACATATTATTTTTTTTAGTAATGTAAAGATTATTTGGACAGTGTGTTCAGTGATCTTACCCTAAGGCTATTTGGGCAGTGGGTCCTTCTGTCTTCCATAACTCTTAACTGGGTTAGAATCTTTTAACAGTGATTCAAAATATCCTAACAGGGATTCAGATGTACTGAATGTATTTCATAAGACTCCTAACAGATTCCATCCTTTCACAAGAAATATTCATATTAGTGCATCTTTTGTGGGCATCATTCCACCGGGGTCTACTCTTTGATCAAGAGGTTCCCTAGTCAACATATCTTGTGTCATTGTGTTATTGTGTATGAATATCTTTCTATGGTTGGTAATTATATTGCTTATATGGTTTAATGCTGTTGAAGATGATAAAAGTTATAATTATCTGATAACTGATTCACCCCCCCCACTCTTAGTTATCTTGGTGGACTTCACTTTCTAACATACTTTTCCAGCTTCATGATTGTCCAGCCCATCTTTTCCTCATACAATTTTTTGCAATGTGCCCATATCTACCACATGTAATACAGTTAGCCCATGTGTTGTAATCCCAAACATAAGAATTACCTTGTCTCTTTGGTTGATAAGGTTTGGGTTTTCTCTCTTCTGCTTTGGTGTCCTTACTTGCTTCATTTTTGCCTTACACTCTCGTGGAGTGTGTCCATGTTCATTACAAGTATAATAGAGTTTGTCCATGGTAGGATTATTAGTATTCTTATTCTATTTTTCTCTACACTCATAATCTTGGTGACCAAATTTTCCACAATAATAACAATATCCATTAAACTTAGCAGTGACTGGAGGTTTACCTTGCGCTTTTCTTCTACAGACATTTGAGGTATGTCTTGGTTTGCCACAATGATAGCATGACAGCATCTTAGGTCTTTGACTTTGATTGTTGTTGACTTGTTTAGCTTGTTTGGATGATTCTCCTTCGTCGGTATATACTAATCCAACTTTACTTCCAAATCTTCTTTGATTAGTGAGAAAATCATCAATCTTTTTTGAACTATCTTCAGCCAATTTCATCATTTCATTGTGCTATTGTTGAGTTTTTATTTCATTTCTCAGTTTCTCATTCTCTTCCCTGAGTATTCCAATATCTTCAAGTTTTCTTGAAAATTCACCATTTACTCAGTTGACCTCTTGATTCACAATCATCATATGATTGGATATTTCAAAATGGTGCTCAGTGAGTCTTTGTATCTCACTTTCCTTTGCTTGAAGTTGTTCAGTTATCTGTCTTCAATCTTCAACAGCTAGATTCCTTTCTTGCTTAGCCTACCTAGCGTTGTTCATTACATCTATCATTCTCACCATCTGAGAATCCTGACCAATTTGCAGTGCTTTCACTTGTTCGGTTAAGTGAAGATTATTTTCAGACAAATCAGAGATTGAACTTTCAAATCCATCAGAAATACTTCATGAACTAAATCCAATGCGATCAAATAAATCATCAATCCCTTCTTCATGGTAACTAATGTCATTCTCCATAATAGCCAAGTTCTTTCTTTGAACCAGTAAATTTTTCAAGTCATCCTTAGCTTGCCTATACAGCTCAAGAAATATCTGCATTTGAATCTTTTGATTCTCCATAGTCTTATCCAACTTATATCTCTCCATGACTAGATCTTTACTCTTTAGTGGTTAAATTATTTAATAAGAAAACTGAGCTCTAATACCAATTGTTGGATTGGAGAGATAGGGTAAAGAGGGGAGGGGTGAATCAGTTCCCACAAAAACTTTTAACTTATGAACCTTTCAAACCTTAAACAACAAATAGTAGTATCCTTCAACTATAACTTGAATCCATTGCATGCATCATTCATTCAGTTAACTTATCAAAGTAAATAGCATGAAATCAACAAGATAATCATCACATAATACAAGTATTTTGGTAACACAGAAACCCTTGTTAGAAGGTAAAAACTATGGTGGGGATGACACCCACAAATTCTTTACTACTATAGATAGAAAAGGTTTGCCTGTTAGGGCTACAAATGGTGATCACTTCTGGTGATCTTACCCTGTTAGGAGTAACATGTTAGATCGATTAGATCTACCTAGTGATAGAATTTCAACAACACTACTTGAGTGTGCACTTGGTTAAAAGATTTACAAAAGATTGTTAGGTCTACTCTATTAAGAGATTTTACCAAAACTCTATTACAATGATTAGAAAGTGACAGGTATATATCTACTAATGACAACTTAACTTTTCTGATACAGATCTATGAAATACTTAATAGATATCACCTTTCTATGTGAAGATCTCTGCTCTAAGCTGCTTGGTAGACTTGTCTGATTCTACTTAATTTGAATATCTCTAAATATTGTTCTACTCTGCCTGATTACTGATATTCTTGAAGTTGGCTAATGCTTCAAGAACTTCTTTTCATTTTCTCAACCTCCTTATCAAGCTTCTCTCTCACCCATACAAAAATAATATGAAATTACATTTATATAGCATACTTCTTTTGCCGCTTAAAAAAATTAGGTTACAATATCTTAGAGAAAACCCTAAGATCTATGGTGTACAAACATAACCTAAATCTATCAAATACATAAAGATTATCATCTCAAGTAATGATGGAATCTTACAATAAATGATCCTCCATCTTGGTAAAATGTGTTGTGATTCTGTTGTAATCATTTTCATACATAAGTGTGTCATTCCTGATTACTATGTCATTTACTGTCTTCTTCAATAAACACTATATATACTGCTTGATAATTACACTGGTGCTTGGTGTCCAATTTGTTCGGTGTTTACTACCACTCGGTATCGGTGTACACTAATGCTCAGTAGAACTTCCCTGTTGCTTGGTGTGAAGACTTAACCAACTGTCTTGAAGTGCTTGTAGTTACCAACTAGAGTAGCATAGGTAACCGACCGATGTCTTTGATACTAATGACAACCTTTAATGCTCAAATAGAGATAACAATTGGAGTTGATCTAGAAAGTAGGTCTATGCGCAGTTCACCAAGATCTAGATATAGTGTGTATCTATTAATCAGAAGGTTGTAGCCTTCACCCATTTGAGTAGTGTGCTCTTGGATAGTACGTCCTCACCCCTAAGAGGGTTAATTGTAAAAGACTCCTAACAGGGTCCGACCCTTGACCAGGTCACTGTACTTACTGCATTGTAAAGATCAACTCCTAACAGGGTTGTAAGATCTTCTAACAGGGATCATAATACACTAGTGTAGTTCTTAGTGGGTGTCAATTCCCACCAGGGTTTTCACCTATTTGGGTTTTGTGGTGTTGTGTTAAGTGTTCATTCATTGTGTTTATGCTTAATGTTCTTATATACTTAATTGGAGAAAGAATTGAATCTTGTAGATAACTGATTCAGCCCCCACCTCTTAGTTATCACTTGGGACTATTCCTAACACTCATTGTTGGTGCTCGAAAGTGTGGACATTATCTTCTTATGTGTAGATGCTTTAAATGTTGATTCAACTTTAGGTACATAATCTCTCATTTTTGTAGCTTCACAGGTAGCTAGCTTTGCAATCAACATTTCTTTGCTAAATTTCAGAGTCAAAGGTATGATTTCTTCTATAGCCTGAATTTTGGTATTGTAAATAGGTGTCAATGATCTAAGAATCTTCAAAATGACTTCTTCCTCTTCAAAAGTGCCTCTAGTATTTCTGATTCCAATCACAACCTTTGTAACTCTTTGTACATAATCCCTAACACTTTCATCATCCTTCATTTGAAGCTTCTCCATCCTTGTTTTCCAGTTCTATAACTTTGCTCACTTGGTAAACTTGTCTCCTTCATATAATGCTTCTAGTCTTATCCAAATCTTGTGTGCAGAATCCAGATCTTTTACCTCAATAAATTCTCCTTCAGAGAGTGCACTGATCAATGCTTCCCTTGCAAGCATGTTATATGAAAATATCTTCTTCTCATCATCGATAACCTTTTCTAATTCATCTTCATCTTTCATAGCCACCCGATTCTTTGTAATCAACCAATAGTCATTTCCTAAACACAACATATGAGTTCGCATCTTGTTCTTCCAGCTGTCAAAGTTTTCAAGATCAAATTTTGGACTATCCTTCCTATAGAATGCCATCTCCAAGATCACCTCAAGATGTTAATCTTTCTCTCTAAGGACCAGTTGCTCTGATACCAATTGTTAGGAATAACAGTCCACCAATACAACTGAGAGGGAGGGTGAATCAGTTTTATGCCAAATTATTAAACTTTAAACTTTGAATAGCAGCAATATCAAATCAAATAAACACAATGAATTCCAACACAATAACACAATATTTTTTGTCAAGGAAACCCTGTTAAAGGTAAAACCCCGGTGAGAATTAACACCCACTAATAATGTACTGAGAGTATAGTATCCTTGTTAGAAGATCTAGCTCTATTAGGAGCTGATTAAAACATTACAGTGCATAGTCCTTGTTAGAGGATAGACCATGTTAGGAGTTGAGAAAAGAAGGGTAGGCTCACTACCTAGGCTCATTGTCCAAAGAAGGTTATGTCCACCTTCAAAACTCAATGTTCGCAACACAAGTGTATATGAAGAAATACATAATCTTTTGAATTTTTTTGATAGCAATTGTCTTTACTTGATCATTTGCAATGAAGTTTACAATTATCCTCTTCTCTACATCAAGAAGACTCAAGCTCAGAGCTTCCACAATCTTCTTATACAATCTCACCATATATCTTTCAAAAGAAAATATCTTACATATATACACTATTACAAAATACATAATCAAGTTGGCCAATTAGGCTTTCCTATTACAAATAATTACATAACTCCTTGCTAAGATACATACGGTATCCAAAACAAGTATACAAAATTTACATTACAACAATTAAGGACTGACATCCTTAAATCACGTTCGCCATCCATAATACATGTTACATATCTAAAGTCGGCTTCCAAATAGGTCATCTTCAGAACACACACCATAGCTAATGTCATCCAACTTTTTGTACCTTGTGTAGACCATCAAACATTCTTCAATACCCTGTCTGATATCCCTCAAGCTCGCATACACTGAATCTTCATCACCTGTAAGATATTCCCAAAACTCAAATACTCACTCTGTCAACTTCCACTGTCACTGTCCAATTGCCAGTCTTCACTAAATCTTATGTAACTTAGCCAATATTTAATATTGCATCATGCGATCTTAGATATAAGATCACAACACCTTTCAGTACACACAACGAACTTTGCATGATCTAAAACATCCATATAGTGTCCGTACACTGTAATAACTAGCTTGTTCTCTTCACATAAACATATGTTGACATCAGTGACAAAAAATGAATTATAACAACAGTGATTCTAGCATCACTCAATGTAGTGATTAAACATATTAAATGTATCAAAAATCTCCCCAATGCATTAGCAATATCCAATAATGTTACGAGAGTTGAATATGCTTTTATTGACTTTACATATAAATTGATGAGGATCCGACCTGAGCTTTAACTCCTCTTCTCTTTCTTTCTTGACGCAAACCTAGACTTGGTAAAGCAACTTTTGAAATGAGGAGATGAAGATTCAACCTTACAACCACCAAATTTTTCATTCATTAGGAAATCATGGGTCCCCTCCTCCTTTTGTATGTTATTTCTATAACTATATAATTATTTTTTATAATGTACTATTTCAGTCACTCCCCATAGCTTGTGTGAGAAGTATTTGTTTGAACTTATGAATAAATAAAATACTTTTCCTCTGAAGAGATATGTGATTCCTTTCTTGAAGTTGTATTTATGTTGAAACTAGAAATAAATTCATAATATATCACTTGTGAAATGAATAATCTACCAAAATAAATATACACCCCTTAGTTTTTCACTTCAAATGCCTTTCTATCTCTACCTAATTGGGTTGGAGTGAAATCAGCTAACTTTATCTTCTTTGTAGTATTTGGTTCTTCCATGCTACCATATGTATGTGAGAAAATTGTAAAGTAGAAATATACCAATTGACGTGTACCACTCTAAAGAATGAACTTTTGGTACACCAAATCATATGAAAGTTGAATAGATATACCTTATGTACCTCTCATATCATATCGTTAAATCCACTTGATCATGACATTTAGTAGAGTGGAATCTAGAGAACCTTGGATTTTTTTGGACACCCTTTTCTCTACATTAACATAGTTTAGTAAAATTTTATCTCTAACATTCTTTGTAGAAAACATCGTGACATGATATTTTACATATAATATCATATTATCTTAACAAACATTCCTTTTAATGAACAAGAGAGTATCTTTCTATGTAGGCAAATGAGGATCAATCTATTCACCTTCTCTAAAGATAATATTTGTGCCTTAGGCATTTCGATGAATTTATGAGTTTCTCTTCTAAAACAAATAAAGTTTGAGACTCAAATTCCTAAATAAGTTTCTCCTAACTCCTTGAAACATATAAGAACTAAACTAGTTATTTGCACAACTCAAGGCAAGGCCATAACATAAAGATCTTAAAATTGAGCTCCAGGAGATGAAGTCCAATTGAATTAACTATGTGCACCTGACTCAACCATTTAAATATTAGAAGATAAGTTGCCACTAAAGATAACATGTGGGTATTTATCATGAACTTCAAAATATAAGGTGCAACAAAAAATTACTCTACTTTTGGATGCTTCTTTGTCTTTGCTCCATGGTTGACATCAATGATGACATGTTGACACCACATCTATATGTACATCAATCTACCCCTTTTGTCATGCATGTGTATTAACATCAATGATAACATGGTGAAAACGTTTGTACATCTAAACCAATCTATCCATTTTTCATATAAGTGTATCATGGGTTAACATCGATGACAAAATATGGCAATAATAAATATTGTTATGAATATAAAGGACAATATATCATTAGGAATTGGTTGTATTGATAAACACGAAACAAGTAATATGTGAAGCATCAAATTTTTTGGAGTATAAAAGTGTCACACAATTTGGAAAAACTCATGAGAAAGATGTGCACTCATAGAAATCTATTTGAAAGACCTCATACAATTTGAAAAATTACCAAATGAAATATATTCCACAATTTGGCAAAACTTGTTCAGAGTGATGTATGTATAAAACTCTATCAAAATAGCTAATACAATTTGGCAAACTCATCAAATGAGATGTATGACATAGTTTGAAAACTTTATCCAATGATATGTATACATCCAAACCTATTTATTTGCTTTGAATTGAGCATATTTATACATTTCTAAAGAAGGTAAAAGGTCACCATTTGTGTCCACTTTCAAAGTCAAAATGGATATTGTGAATTTGAAAGACCATTACAGTTGGATGATGACAAAATTGATTGCGAAATTAAAATATAATATTTAGATAGGTATCACATCATCTTTCTTAATAATTGAGTATTGTAAATATTTACTAGATGGAAATTAGGTTCCAAAATAAATAACTTGGTTTCACTTCCTTTAATTGATGTTGGTTTATTTCTCTTGCTTCTTTCTTTTTTTTGTTCATGTAATACATTAACTTATCGAAAAAATAATATCCTTTTAAAAATTGTATGATACTATGTTTAACTACCATTTCCTTATATGATTCTCAATTCTTGACTACTATTTTCTTTCCATACATTACTTAGACACTTATCAATTATTATCTATTTAATAGATAATTTCATACCATTCAATTATTTAAATATTATTCACAATATATCTATACATGACATTAAAAATATTGTTCTAGATACTCAACCATTCAAATCAGTCACAAGCAACTTACACGTGTACCTTATATGAGAATAAGATACACAAAGCAATGTTGAAGCATAAGGACAAGGGGAAGAATGAATAGCTGCTGCTTGAAATGCTATATATATAGTTTATTTTTAACTTTCTCAAATATTTAATTTCTACTTTCTCATATATCTTTAAAACAAGTAGATCCGCCACACCAGCTTGAAATCTAGAAATTAATCAGATTGTGAAAATATAATATAGTTTACTGTTTTCATGAGAACTCACATTTCACATGAACTAAATCTTCAATTCTTCATTTCTATTCCATGGAAAAAACATAACGACCAATATAAATACTAATTTTTATTAAAAAATAAAAATCCAGTTGAACATGATGAGATCTACCTTTGGCATTGTTCGAGGAGTTATTTGAATGCCAGAACCATAATACACTGTTAAAATCTTCAGAATACAGATTGTCAGATAACAAATAATTTCCTTTCAATTCTGTGGCCCAAGGGCAATATGATTCCTGAGAAAAATAAGAACAAAACTCTCAACTTCATACTTATAATCGTATGATATTCATATTTATCGCTTATGTTGATTTTTTCTGTAATTTCTCCACTTGTGTGCGACCATTTTGAAAGCGACTAAACTTTTTCAGGTCGCTGGGCTTGTTGCATCTGCCAGTGAGGGTATTTAATTGTAGTCTGTACTCGCAATGAACTGAAAATATATTTAATATTGAAAAGGTTTTGGATCTAGTTCGCAAAAGAACAGAAATAATTGCCAGTTCTGTGAACATCATTGTTAGAACATGGGATAGGAAATGGGGAAGCTACCCGGTTTATGATTAAAGAATCTTACCCATCCTACATTGTATGTCACAGGCATGGTACTAGAATTAGAGTGCCTGACAATTGGACAAAATGGTTATAAAGGCTTTACCCATAATTGGATGCAATAGTACAAGGGAGATAGGGAAAGGTCTCCTTTCTCTCTGACATTTTTTCCATAGTGATGATTCGATGAGGACATATGTTATAGCAGCACACATTTTGATACTCGCATCTCCTCGTCCCTTTATATGTATCTATATTAGAAGAGATTTTGTAACCCTAATTTTAGATTCAAGTACAAGTTAATTTAATTGTTTATGAAAGTGAGAAGTAGAGGTGGAAGATTTTTATAGATGTATATGAACAAAAAGAGATTCAAAAACATTTTGTTTAATAAGGTCTGTTTGGTAGCGCACCATTTCCAGCATTTGCCTGGAATTGGCATTTGTTATTGCCCATTTCGTTGAATCCTCAATTTGACAGTGCAATATGAAAATGGAATAGGAATGTGTTAATGCTCATTTTGATTCAAAATGAGCATTAACATCTTCCATCTGAAAAGGTGGAATTGGCATTTGAAATTAGAATTTGAATGGAGGGAAAGCAAATTTTTAAATTTTTCATCTCTATACTTAATTTTTTAATTTTTTATTAATTTTTTATTTGTGTGGGGGGATTTTATTTATTTGCGTGGTTTGTAACTTTGTTGTTTATTCAATTTTTTTCGAAAAAAATTCAAATTTTTTGCCAAATTTTTTTTCGAATTTTTTGACGATTTTTTTTTCAAATTTTTTGATGATTTTTTGACGAATTTTTTTGTCAAATTTTTTTTCAATTTTTTTTTTTAAAATAATTTTTTATTTTTTTGAATTTTTTCTCGAATTTATTTTCTAAATTTTTAATCCAATTTTTTTCGAATTTTGGTTGCAGTGATTGTAACTTGGTCGCCTGCAACCAACTTTAGCTGCCTAAAACAGTCGATTACATTTTAAATTCAATTCCATTAATAAAAATGAATTATTAAATTTAAAAACATTAAAATAATTAAATAAAAAATAAAATAAAAATCATACTCAAATTCTAATTCCAGTTTCAAAAAGTGGAACCAAACGGTCGAGACATAATCCAGAAATGAAAAACCGGATTATCAGATCCACGATTTGACCATTTTCAGCATTTGATCAAATTCATCATTTCCTAATTCCCGCTACCAAACGGGTTAGACACAACTATGTAATGTGAACAAAACCCATCAAGTTAATGTGATGAGTCTGTGTATAGATAGAGGTAGTTGCATGCACCAAATCTAAGGAAGGGAGGATATGAAAAATTATATGTGAAAAATAAAAGGTAGCAAAGTTAGTAAGCACATTGATCATCTAAAGTTATGTTGTAAATGTCACAAATAATATTATATGATCAATAATTAGTAAAATATAAAATGATAAGAATGAAAATCATATAGAATTACCTCACAAGACAAGTACTATATAGCATATAGGCTAATAGATAATAATCATCAATGAATGTATGTTTACCCCAAGTTTAGAGGAATGTAAAAGTAAAAATGGTAAGCTCATGTAAGTATATATAATACTAGTAATCCATGTTGTCCCTAATTTGGGAATTAGGAATATATTAGGTTGTATGAAAACAATAATATGGATAAGGCATGAGCTCCCAACATGATAAGGTAGGTCTTAGGTTTACGATAAGGCTTGCAACTTAAATTAGTGGTATGGAGAGCATAGTTATCCCAAAGATGTCGCCTAGTAGGACAATTGGTCATTTGAACAATCAACAATGGGCGAAAACCATAGCGTCCTTACAAAGTTAAAACATATCTAGAGGCGTGATAAGGGAAAGAGTGTAAATTAGAAGCATATGAGGAATGACAACAATATGATCATGAAAACATGTATGAGGATTATTTCCCATATGCAATCATCATAGGTGCATTGTATTGGGTATGTTCAGGTAAGCCCAACAATGATCTTCAATCAACATTATCAAATAATTTTCTAGATACACACAAGAGAGAAGCAATAACAAAAGATTTTCTATTAGCTTGTATCCAACAATACTAGGTTACAAACTTGGGGGACATCCTATTTTTTGTTGAAATCACATATTTTGTCGAAAATATAATAATTTAAGCCCTGAAAGATCTCATTTGAAGGAATTAATTGAAGAGGGTCATATTGAATCCTCTTAGATAAAACCCTCTTTGATAGAACCTTTTTAGTATTAAGTAGTCTTAAGTCATGTCTGCAATGGAGTCTCCTCCACACCTATTGAATTACTGACAAAAAAATACTTTCACTTTGCCTTTTGGGGGGTCAAATGAATTCATTTAAAAGATACATTTTGTAAGTTTTTAGTCCTTATTATAAGCTTTCCAAAAGTATAATTTTGAAAATATTAAATTCTATTAATATATTTACTTTTTATTTCTCGTGAATGTAGGTTTTTTTAATTGGACATTAAGGCCTTTGATTCACACATGTCGAATAATAGGAAAATATATTGAAAATATATTGAAAATATATATTTTTATTAGGTATGTGGATATCCGCATTTCAAGAAAAAATAAGTTAATTCAAATGTGTACAAAAATAGTTATGAATTGTGGCATACATCTCTATCCAAATTTTGATTGCTTTGAATTAAAAATTTATGCAGCAAACATTTTTATGAAAAATAATCCATACACTAAATATTGGTGTGACAAGTCTATATTCCAAGAATTATAACTTTATTCTTTCTATAAAGAATATTTTGCATTAAACCATAAATGTTACTTCTAAAAAATGTTGATTACAATAAAAATAAGTTATTAAAATTGTTTAAAAATATGCACATTTTTTAAATTATTTTATAAAATATTTTTAGAATCAATGAGGAAAATCTTACAACTTGGTAGTTTGCTTCATCTTCAAATTTGAATAGTTTAGCTACAATAAGTGTTTGAAAGTGAAAATCCAATGTAAAATGTTGATTCCAATGTCAAGTTTGTCCAAAGTATAACCTGGTATTATGGGATCACCCATCCACCAAAAATATAATATGACAACAATATTTATAATATTCTTACAACATCCAAGTGAAGCCTTGTTTATGGAGAAAATGTGAAACCCCAAAAGGAATAAGATTAGAGAAATTGGCATAATTGAATGCAATGAGAAAAAAAGGGATATGTATTGTAGGTGTACTCAAGAAACTGGGAAAGTAAACTTATCTACTAGGTGCAAGTAGTTCATAGAAGCGAACAAATTTTTGAATAACACTTTTCACATAAATAAGATTACGAATAAAAATAACTAATAATGGGTCCTAACAACAAGGCTTTATAAGAAACATATTTTAAAAATAATTCTTACAACTAGCAAAAAGAGAAAACCTTATATAACAAAAATACCATTTAAAAGAGGAAAAAATGGAAAAAAATAAGATGAAGAGTCAATAAAGGACCCAAGAAGCCCCCCAAAGGACACTTTCACCCCAAGAATCAATCATCACTATAGATAGAGAGGAATTGTCAAAGATTTAGTCAAGATGTATTTTACAACTTGCTACTCAATTGGAATGTACTCCAAGCTGATAACACCATCCTTAGTGAGTTGCTTGATAAAGTGCATTTGCATGTTGATATTCTTAATTTGTTAATTCTCAATCACACAATGTAAGATACAAATGAGATTGTATCTATCACATTGGGTATTAGTTGAATGCTCAAGAGGAAATCCAAAGATGATCATCAATAAAAAAAATACAAAGCATCTTTTGACTAGCTAGAGATACACATCAATACTCAACATTTGTTAATGATACTGCAACAAATTTGTACATCTTAAATGAAAATCCAATGGGACTTTAAGTGAGAAAAAATAGAAATTTATAAGTAGACTGCTAATCATCAAGATTACTACTCTAATCTAGATTAGTAAACGTCACACTTTAAAAATATATTGATGTGTAATGAATGTCAATATATTAAGTTCCCTATATCTAGTTTGATGCAGGAGCATCCTAGGTGTAAGAGCAATCTTGCATCACCCAAAAAAAATATTTTTGTTTTTGTATTCAATAAGGGCTATCTTGTGCAGAGCTTCTATTTATGGAAACTTGCTATTTTTAGTAAGTTGGTCATAAATCTCGGAATGTTCTAATTTTAACATGTGGAGGTTCATCTCAGTCATATCAGCCTGCCAGTAAAGTTTCATGACTAGATTAGGTCTAGTTTTGAAGATATTGAAGACTTTCAGTATTGGCAGCAGGGTACAAAAACTTTGAACTCAGTTTTGAAGGCTTTAGAGGCCCCGGATGAGGTCAAAAATTTGGGTGACAGGCGCTTGCGCAAATAAAGCTTGTAGAGCACTTCGTGGCTTTTCCGAAATGGGGTTATAATAGTCAATCGGGTCAACTAGTGATGACTTATGGTCTTCGGAACTTGGGTCACTTGAATTGGCATAAAATAATTTTCCTTCAAAATTTATGTTCGGGTTTCAAAAGTTATTTTGAGCCGAATTTGATGTAATAAATTAAAAAATAAAATACTTCTAAGTTTGGTCGGCCCTAAGGGCTAAAATTCTGGAACCTTCTCGGGCGGTGGAAAATGCCTCTATAAAGAAGGCCCGTAGTGTTGTCTAGGACAGTTCTGGGTAGAGATCTGGGTATTGATTCGAGGCTTTGTCCTACATAATATTGTAAGGGAATGCCCATGTGGCTTTGCATATTGTAATTCTGAAAGTTTGTAATTCCACATTTGTGGAGATAATAAGAAGCCAATTTTTTGTTCTTGCATATTGTTGTTGTTTCTCTATTTCTGTTATGTGTTTGTGATATTAAGGGGAGCACCCTTCATCAAGTGGTATCAGAGCAGGAGTTTCTGAGTGTGTAAACAGATCGCCGACTGTGAGGTAGTTTGCACCAGGACCGTGGTTAGGGTTTCAACGCACATCGTGAAAATGCCTCCACAAAGGGAACGTGGTGGAAGAGTTGGTGTTGTAACACCTGAGGTTAGAGCACTCCAGAGACAAGTGCGAGCATTACAAGAGGAGATTCGCAGAGCAATGAATCTTAATGTCAGAGATGAAAGTGAGGATGAAGCTGAAGAAGAAGATCAAGAAGGAGAAGTCGAAGTTGTGAACAAAGAGGAAGAAAGACTTTTTCAGGCCATTTCTAAGATCAGAAAAAGACCTAAGATTGAGGTTCCTGCATTTTCAGAAAATCTTAACCCAAAGGAGCTGATTGACTGGATCAATGAATGTGAAGAATATTTTGAATATGAAGATATTGAGGATCCTGAGAGGGTCAAATTCACAAAGGCCAGACTGAAAGGTCATGGGAAGATCTGGTGGCAAGAGATTCAACTAGAAGAAAATAGAAGAGGCAAAGATAAAATCACAAGATGGGATCGAATGGTGGATAAATTGAAGTGGCAGTTCATTCCTGTTGATTATGAGCTTGACCTACTGAAGAAGATGCAAAGTTTGAAGCAGGTGGGAAGATCTGTTCAGGAGTATACAGAGGAGTTCTATCGAATCCTCATCAGAACAGGCCATGCAGAAGCTGACAAGGAGAAAGTTGCCCATTACCTTAATGGGTTAAGGCCAAGCATTCAGGAGGAGCTAAGTCTGGTTCGAATGAATAGTATTGAAGAGGAATACCAGTTTGCCCTAAAAGTAGAGGAAAAACTGAACAAGAAGTTTGAGAGCAGATAAAATGGAAGGGGTCGCAGTGGACGATCTGGTGGATGGTCATATGGAGGCCGAAATGAAGATCCAAAAAAGAAGGATGAGGCAAGTAGCAGTCAAAATCAAAGAGGAAACAATTCCAATCATTTCCAAGATTAGAACAATAGAGATTAGAGAGGAAGAGGAAAAGGATAAGGTTTAGGAAGAGGAGGCTTCCATGGAACATGCTTTCACTATGGAGAAGAAGGTCATAGGAAATTTGAATGTCCTCAACGCCAAGGATGGATAGGAGGAATGAAGGCTAGGCCAGAGTGGCACATGTAGATGAAGATGTCAGATCTTCAAATTTTGAAGATGCTGAAAGAGGAGAAACATTGATTAACAGAAGAGTCTTGTTGAGTGGTGAGAATGAACCTAAGCAAAGGAGGAGCCTGTTTCGCACTAGATGCAAGTGTGAGGGTAAATGTTGTGATGTGATTATTGATAGTGGAAGCACTGACAATTTGGTGTCAGAAGAGATGGTGACAAAGTTGAAGCTCAAGAGACAGAAACACCCACATCTATATCAGATTGCCTAGGTATTGGATGACCACAAGGTCATAGTCAGTGAACAGTGCCTAGTAAAGTTCAAGATTGGTGGGTACCATGATGAGGTACTATGTGATATCATACCTATAGATGCATGTCACATGTTGTTGGATAGGTCGTGGCAGTTTGACAGATGTGTTGTACATGATGGTCGTGCTAATACCTATTCCCTGACAAAGGATGGAGTGCGACATAAGCTAAAGCCATTGAAGGAGACTGAAGAAAAGGTATGTGGTAATGCAAGAATAAATTTTGTTGATGGAAAGAAATTCCTAGATGGTATGAGGCATGAGCATGTGTGTTTTTCTTTAATTCCAAAAGTTGGTAAAGAGAAAGTAGAGGATGTACCTCTAGAGGTTGCAAATTTGTTGAATGAGTTTCGGGATATTGTATCTAATAATGTACCTGATGGATTACCACCGGTAAGGAAGATCAGTCATCAGATAGATTTGATTCCAAGAGCCAGTTTGCCAAATAAGGCAGCACATAGAATGACACCAGTAGAAAGTGAAGAGTTGAACAGACAAGTACATGAGTTACTACAGAAGGGGTTGATTCGGGAGAGCTTGAGTCCATGTGTTGTACCAGCAGTATTAGCACCAAAGAAGAATGGAGAATGGAGGATGTGTACAGACTCCAGGGCAATAAATAAAATCATAATCAAGTACAGGTTTCCATTGCCATGAATGGATGATATTATGGATTGTTTGAGTGGAGCTGTGTATTTCTCAAAGATAGATCTGAAGAGTGGATATCACCAGATTCGGATCAGAGAAGGAGATGAATGGAAGACTGCCTTCAAGACAAAGGAAGGACTGTATGAGTGGTTAGTCATACCTTTTGAGCTAACCAATGCACCGAGCACTTCCATGCGGCTCATGAACGAGGTTCTGAAAGAATTTCTAGGTAAGTTTGTCATTATTTACCTAGATGATATTTTGATCTTTATCAAGACATTGGAGGAACATATGATGCATATTCGTATGGTGTTTGAGAAGCTAAGAGATGAGAAATTGTTGATTAATTTGAAGAAGTGCAGTTTTGTGAAGAAGGAATTAGTGTGTTTGGGATTTTTAGTTTCAGCAAAAGGTCTAAAAATGGATCCAGAGAAAATACAGGCTATCCTTGAATGGCCTACTCCAAGGAGTTCTACTGAGGTAAGATCTTTTCATGGTTTGGCTAGTTTTTACAGAAAGTTTATCAAAAAATTTAGCAGTATTTGTGGACCCTTGATTGAAACAATGAGGGGGGATAGAAAAGAGTTCAAGTGGACTAATGGGACAGATAAGAGTTTTAAACTGTTAAAATAGAAAATTACAGAACAACCTATTTTAGCACTTCTAGATTTTAATAAGGTGTTTCAAGTAGACTGTGATGCTAGTGGTACTGCAATAGGAGCTGTTATGAGTCAAGAAGGTAAACCTATTGCTTATTTTAGTGAGAAGTTGAATGATGCCAAGAGGAAATATTTAGTTTATGATCAGGAATTTTATGCTATAGTTCAGGCATTGAAGAAGTGGAGACACTATCTACTTCCTAAGGAATTTGTTTTGTATACTGATCATCAAGCTTTGCAATATTTGAATAGTCAAGGAAAGTTGAATCAAAGGCATTTGAAATGGGTTGATTTTTTGCAGAGTTATACATTTATTTTGAAACACGGGAGTGGAAAGTCTAACAGGGTTGCAAATGCTCTTAGCAAAAGGCAACTATTGCTGACAGAGATGCAGATTGAGGTGGTTGGGTTCAAGGAACTCAAGAATTTGTATCCAGAGGATCCTGATTTTGGTGAAGCTTGGAAAGCTTGTAAAGAACTTGTTACTCTAGACAGGATGAAGTGGTTGGATTTCATCATTCAGGATGATATGCTATTCAGAGGGAGTTAGTTGTGCATTCCAAAAAGTTCTATGAGGGAGAATCTCATCAAGGAGAAGCATAGCGGAGGATTGGCTAGACATTTTGGTCGTGATAAAACCCTTGCTTTGGTTAGTGAGAATTATTATTGGCCACAGTTGCAGCAAGATGTCAAGAATTTTGTATAGAGTTGTAGAGTATGTCAGATGGTGAAAGGAGTGAAGCAGAATACGGGGTTTTATCAACCATTACCTGTACCAGAGAAGCCTTGGGAGGATATCAGTATGGACTTTGTTCTTGGTTTACCAAGGACACAGCGGGGACATGATTCAATTTTTGTGGTAGTTGACAGATTTTCACAGATGGCACATTTTATTCCCTGCAAGAAGACTAATGATGCTGTTCATGTAGCGGAATTATTTTTTAGAGAAGTGGTGAGACTGCATGGTTTGCCAAAGAGTATAGTTTCAGACAGGGACACTAAGTTCATTGGATATTTCTGTCGTACATTGTGGAAGAAGTTGAAGATAGATTTGAAGTTCAATTCATCATATCATCCACAGACTGATGGACAGACAGAGGTGGTGAATAGGAGTTTGGGAAATTTGCTAAGATGTTTGGTTGGAGATAAGCCAACAGGATGGGATTTGATTTTACCACATGCAAAATTTGCATATAATAATTCTGTCAACAGGAGCACTAGTAAATCACCATTCTAGATTGTATATGGGAGTAGTCCCAGAAATGCATCTGAGTTGAGAAAGATAGATAAAGGAGAAATAAGTAGTGCTGAAGCTGAGGATTTTGCAGAACACTTGAAGAACATCCATGAGGAGGTGAGGAAGCATATTACCAAGATGAATGCGCAATATAAGGCTAAGGCAAATGTGAAAAGGAGGCATAAGGAATTTCAGGTTGGAGATGAAGTCATGATTCATTTGCGGAAGGAGCGATTTCCAATTGGTACATATAACAAATTGAAAATGAAGAAGTTTAGGCCATGTAAAATACTGAAGAAGCATGATTTAGGAAATGCATATGAAGTAGAATTGCCTACTGAGCTGAATATTTCACTAGTGTTTAACATTTTAGATCTGACAAAGTATCATGAGGGAGGTGTTGAAGATGAGATCACAATAGCACAGTGGAGTATTCCAGCAACTAGTTCAGATACCAAAGAGATTGAGGACATACTGGATAGTCGTGTTGGCAGAAGTACAAGGAACAGGACATATGAAGAATATATGGTCAAGTGGAAAGGATGACCTGTTGAAGATTCATCATGGCTGACAAAGGAGGAGATTAACTGTCTTGGTTTTCCTCTACACACCTGAGTCGTGACGGGGTCACTTCTCAAATTACCTTGGGTGTCTGATGCAGGAGCATCCTGGGTGTAAGAGCAATCTTGCATCACCCAAAAAAAAATATTTTTGTTTTTGTATTCAATAAGGGCTATCTTGTGTAGAGCTTCTATCTATGGAAACTTCCTATTTTTAGTAAGTTGGTCATAAATCTCAGAATGTTCTGATTTTAACATGTGGAGGTTCATCTCAATCATATCAGCCTGCCAGTAAAGTTTCATGACTAGATCAAGTCTAGTTTTGAAGATATTGAAGACTTTCGGTATTGGCAGTAGGGTACAGAAACTTTGAACTCAGTTTTGAAGGCTTTAAAAGCTCCGGATGAGGTCAAAATTTTGGGTGACAGGCGCTTGCGCGAGTCAAGCCTGTAGAGTGCTTCATGGCCTTTTCGAAATGGGGTTATAATAGTCAATCGGGTCAACTGGTGATGACTTATGGTCTCCGGAACTTGGGTCACCTAAATTGGCGTAAAATAATTTTCCTTCAAAATTTATGTTCAGGTTTCAAAAGTAATTTTGAGCCGACTTTGATGTAATAAATTGAAAAATAAAATACTTCTAAGTTTGGTCAGCCCTAAGGGCTAAAATTCTGGAACCTTCTCGGGCAGTGGAAAATGCCTATATAAAGAAGGCCCGTAGTGTTGTCTAGGACAGTTCTGGGTAGAGATCTGGGTATTGATTCAAGGCTTTGTCCTACATAATATTGTAAGGGAATGCCCATGTGGCTTTGTATATTGTAATTCTAAAAGTTTGTAATTCCACATTTGTGGAGATAATAAGAAGCCAATTTTCTATTCTTGCATATTGTTGTTGTTTCTCTGTTTCTGTTATGTGTTTGTGGTATTAAGGGGAGCACCCTTCATCATAGTTCAAGATATATTTGGCTACCTTCGAATGAATCTTGTGAGGCTCTTGAGATATAGATAAAATAAGTCTTGAATAATGAAGAAAATTAGGATAATTATGTGTCAAGTACATTCAATTTCCAACCAATTGTCGATACAAAATAATATCATTTTCAAGACTAGTCAACTAGTAGAAATACAATGCCTAACTAGAAGGGTATCCAAGAAACCCTAAAATTGGTCATGTCAAATATCCAAAGAAATTATAGAAAATACTATTTCTAGAAAAAAAAATCTCCACGTGACTCTAATTAACCTATAGTTCAAAATAATATTATTAAAATCCAAATGTGGTCATATCAAGAAGCTTTATCAATGCTTAATGAGAACTCTAAATCGTTGAAGTGGAACTCCCTATGAGAATCAAATAATCTACACAAACTTGATATTAAAATGATCCCCAATGTGTGTAATTATTTAACCTATGTAGGAAGATTTGATGAAGAACTAAAAAGTTGATGTTGGAAATCAATATTGCCCACTAACTCTCTCCAACTCAATAGGAGAAACAATGCTAGGATCTGAGAAAAGGGGAGAGAAAACCCCCTTACATCTGTACTCCAAATCTCAAAAGTGAGAATACCCAAGATAACTAACAACATAAAGACATGGGACCCAAAAGATAGTTTTATGATAAATAATTCTACCTCAATAGGAGCACCCTGTACAAGAACTATAGAAAATACACTTGTGCCCACTACTAACCAAAAATAGACAATTGAAATTAGTCTAAAGAAAATAAAGGAATTAGTTTCAGACAAGGGTAAAAAAACACAAAAAACCCCACCACAACAGAGTGGGGATTGTACACCTCTTAGGAAACATCACCAGGGGAAAAATAGGGAATGGGCACAATGTAATAAATGTAGAAAAAAATCATACCCACTACACTACACCTATTCATAATTGATTAAGGAGATGCACTAAAAAATACGATACCAAAGGATCTGGTTCACATAGATGCTCACCACATATAAAAACCATTAAAATATATGGTCTATAAAAAAGAGGAAACGCCTAGATTAGACCAAGAGAAGTTGAAAAGAAAAGGGTCCAAAATTGAAATGGAAGCGCTTTCATCAAACTCATCACCCACCAAGAACTACACAAAGCAGAGGGCCAAATAAATCTATTATAACATTGACCACATCATCACCAAAGGAAACCCTAGCTGTAAAATACATGCTCCTTCACAACACCACGGTCCATTCAACAAGAACATCCAAAGATGGGCTATCAATGACATACCCATCAATTCCCAACACCAAGACATCTTTACCAAATCCAACTAGGCCAAAAGACCCCTCAAAAGAAATACCAAGAAAGCCCATAAAGAAAAAGGCCTAACAAATAAACCCTTCTCTAATGAAACTCTAACATCCCCACCTCTCTATTCTCCTCTACACTTAGCCATGAAAAACATCACTTGATAGTATAGACCCACAACATCCATTGAGTTAGCATCAATAATACTAACCAAAGAAATCTCACACATATAGAAAGGGGAATATTAGACAAAGGAAAAGAAAGCCTAAATAGACTCTTTGACCCCCCACCAAGACAATACAAAATGCTTCATGCTAGTAGCAACAACAACAACATCCTGAGGAAAAGGAAACACCAAAATCCCAACTCCGTCTAGATCTTCATCTACCTCACCTTCCTCCTTTGTGAAACCCTCTTTGCCTCTCAATGCACCTCTTGCTCCCACACTTTCCATTAGTGGTCTTTGGAGCATGTATTATTGTTTTTCTTATGTAGAAAATTCAATTTTATCAAGCAAAATTCAATGCTTATCTAAATAAAATTATAGTCTGTGAATAAATATCTTGAAGAAAAAGGCACTCGCATTGGATGTGAGGCAATTTATGATGTTATCCTTACTATAATCAAGGTGATAAGAATTCTCCTTCCTCAAATTTACGCTTTTATTTGGGTCAGATTACTTTGATTTTGTATTCAACCTCATCCAATTAGATTTTGTAAGCATGACTTCCTACCAAACTTTTTAAATATTATGCCCTCCTTTATAGTTCATTAGACAACTACTTTAAATGTGGGCATAGTTTAGGTTTAATGGTGTCCTGCTAATAACCCACGCGCAAAACCTGGGCCCGTTTGGTAGCGGACCATTTCTAGCATTTCCCTGGAATTGGCATTTGTTATTGCCCATTTCGTCGAATCCTCAGTTTGGCAGTACAATATGAAAATGGAATAGGAATGTGTTAATGCTCATTTTGGTTCAAAATGAGCATTAACATCTTCCATCTAAAAAGGTGGAATTGGGATTTGAAATTGGAATTTGAATGGAGGGAAAGCAAATTTTTATATTTTTCATGTGGGGGGGGATTTAATTTATTTTTTATTTGTTTTGGTGGTTTGTAACTTTGCTGTTTGTAAATTTTTTGCTGAATTTTTTTTTCGAATTTTTTGATGAATTTTTTTTCAAATTTTTTTTCGATTTTTGTCGAATTTTTTTTTCAATTTTTTAAAAAAAAATTTGATTTTTGAATTTTTTGAATTTTTTCTCAAATTTTTTTTCTAAATTTTTTGTCGAATTTTAGTTGTAGTGATTGTAACTTGGTTGCCTGCCACCAACTTTGGCTGCCTAAAACGGTCTGCGATTACATTTTAAATTCAATTCCATTAATAAAAATGAATTATTAAATTTAAAAACATTAAAACAATTCAAAAAATATATATAAAAAAATCATACTCAAATTCCAATTCCAGTTTCAAAAAGTGGAACCAAATGGTCGAAAAATAATCCAGAAATGAAAAACCGGATTATCAAATCCATGATTTGACCATTTTCAGCATTTGATCAAATTCATCATTTCCTAATTCCTGCAACCAAACGGGTAAAATCATCAAACCATTATACAACATCGAGGTTTACAGAAGACGCCAAGATACCTAAAATGGTTTCTGGCTTTCATCAACTTGCAATTCCCTCGGCTGCCTAAAACTCAGACAAATTTAGACAATGTTTGGCAGGCTTAAAACAAAGTCAGAAGAAGGACAAATACATTACTTCCCTGCACTTAATTCAAGGCATGTTTATTATATGTTGTTCAGAACGATCAGGGTGCTCGATAGTCGATAACCCTGCAAAAGTCTACGACTTTAACATGCTTGCGATCGCGACTGGTCGAAGGAATTTCGGGACGGCTAAAAGACTGTAACAAAAGCTTCAGAAACAACTTGGTACTTGCTGAGGTAACAAAAGACTTAATTCATGGTGGATCATAACGGTATTGTCTAAATCGTAGACTAAAACGTAAAACGTATAAGGGAAGTTGGAAAAGTTTTAAAAAAAACCCTAGTGTACCCCTTGGTAAGATACACGTTTTAGTCTAGTTTGTTTGTTTTTCTTTCTTTTTGGTGCCAAAATACTGCACCTCCTTCAAGGAAACCTTAATATGGAAGGAATCTATCTCGGGAAAGTTCGTTATTATCCATCGTAATTTTTTAAACACTATTTAATAAGAATTATCACACTTTTATCAACTAGACTTCAACTAGTAACAATGTCTAGGTTTACAATATTGGGAGAATGAAAAATGATTTATAAGTTTTAATGATCAAAATTGAATTCTCGAGGCAATCACTATATAGTTTTCTTGTTCTATTACCATGAAATGATTTAATAAAATGATAGGTGTATAGGTCTACTTTGGGTAAGTTTCATAGTTTTATTATTTAAATAAAAGATTGTATATTATCTTTAAAGAAATTATTGTGATCTTATGTTATTTTGATGATCTCATCTCTTATGACTTTAAGATCTTGCATTCAATAAGATTTGATCTTGGATGAACTCATTTAGAACTATTCAACTTCATTTATAGACCAAGGATCTACATATAATTTGGTTTTTTTCAATCTTTATATCTAGTTATCTTAAGTCAGTCCATGATAATCTTATTTGATCTTTAATGTGCTTTAGATTGGCCCCAAATTCAAATTTTTAAGATTTAGATTTTTGAATTGTGCATTTTCCAACTAGTCATTTAGAGCTAATTTGTGCATGTTTGGGTGATTGGTTTTGATTTCTTGGAATTGAAAATATTTATTTTGCAATAAAAAAATATCAAAGGAATCATCTAAGAATAACAAGGAACACTAATTATAGGAAAAATTAGATTCAAAACTAAAGAGGAATTCATTACATTAAACATCAGATATAAACCATCTTCCATTATTTTTTGAAGGTCATAAATTTGGTCTATAAAAGAGGATTAACCTATGAGAATCTTTGTGGAATCTAATAAATCACATAAATATATTTTTAAAAAAAATTACACTTGATGAGTTAGATCAAATGTTTTAATGAATTAGGATGTAGAATTTATGTTTGGATCGCATCCAATATATTTATAATCAACCAATAATGTTCTCTATGACTATCCAATTTTAAAATAATAGGCATATATTTTCTAGAAATAGAAAAAAAAAATTATACATCTTTAGTATCCATATTTTGTCACCAAATTGAGAGCTAAGTAAATATGTCTCACTCTTTAAAATGTAATCTCCTCATTGAACAATTTTTTTTTTGAAATAGTTTATGTTAATTTTATTGGAATTAAATCTAAGCCACTTTAAGTTTGGACAACAAGATAATTTAAGTCTATTACAATTCCAAAATCGTGAATATATATCAATAATATCATTTTTTAGAAGTTGGAAAAAAATGTTATATATCTCAAACTTTTACATTCATTCAACAAATTGAGAGCTCATTACGCCTTACTTTCTCCTTTACAATGCAATCATTGGTGTATTCATAGATAATATAATTCTTGCTGGGAAAATAAGAAGTCCTTTGGAATCATCCTCAACCAATAGAACAAATCCTATGGTACAAAGGTTGGCTAATGAGATTCTAGTTTTTAAGAAACATATATCCCAAGGTTCGTTGTCGAATCCTTACAAAAATATTCCAAGGAGAACCTACCCAAATGTTACCCATGATTATGTTGGAAATATTCAAGACTAGCTAGGTTACTGAGAGGGGAGGGGTGAATCAGTAACTTCAAAACTTTTACTAATTTTAGATCTCAACCATTTTCTCAATGACATTAGATTGATAAGCTAACTGTATGCATGAGTAACAGAAAGAATAAAACATTCATAACACTTTGAACACAGAGATTTGGTGACCCAGAAACCTTCCAAATAGAAAGTAAAACTGGGGTGGGGATGAAACCCACTAAACTTCAATACTGCAGTATAAAGTTTGTCGGTTAAGGCTTACAATGATCACTTCTGATGATCTGTCCTATTAGGAGCAATAAGGACTGCTAGGTCCACCTTGTTAGAGGATTTACAAACATACAAAGAAGTATGCACTTGGTTAAGAGATTTTTGCAAAGACTGTTAAGTCTACCTGGTTAAAGGATTTGGGGCTGATTCGCCTGTTAGGATGAAACAGTAGATCTCTTACTTGCAACTATTCTTGCTGATTGAGATTCTCTGATGTACTGATCACCTTCTGTGATAGATATGTCTCTGCTGCTTCTTATACTGTTGTATCCCTTTGTAATTCGCTTATCTCTGCCTTTCTTCTCTTTTTCGCTTCTTACTTTTTTTCACTCTTCGATAGGATACAAAACATTGTTTATATATCAATCAAAATAATTACAAAACAATATCAAAGTCGGCTCTAAACAAGCAAACATAAGTATTACTGAGTCGGCCCAAATATAGTGACTCAATTACTACAAACTAACTCGGTGACTTTCGGATACTTGGCATCCACTGCGTTACTCGGCATCATCATGCACTCAGTAGAAGTGGAGGCCCGGTCCATACTAACCACTCGGTTGTAGTTTCAAACTCGGTATATACTAGAGACTCGGTAGATATAGTGTCACTCGATAGAGACTGAATTCCCTGTTTACTGTGTTGGCACTCAGTAAACATTTCTCATCTCATCACTCGGTGAAGATAACTCGGTAAGCAATGTTCTGCTTGGTAAACACTATTCTACTTGGTAAACACTGTTCTACTCGGTAAACAAGTAGAGTCTGAATAAGTGTTGTCACTAATGACAATCATACTTAATGCCAACAGATTATGCTACAAGGAATTATAACAAGCTACCCCCCACCACAAGAGATGTTTTCTCTTGAGGCATCATCACCAAATGTAGTAGTGGGGTAATCTAAATCAGAGCAAAGTGATCTTGCTAATCTCTTCTAGGAGAAGGAAGTAGACAGTTGGAAACTCGCATATCTAGTAAGTGCACTATCAATAAATTGTTGAACAAGAAGTATCAACTATGCAAGATACCATGGGGAATAAATAGAAGGAGGTTGATGAAGATCGCTTTTCTAAGGTGTTGATAAATGAGGACAATCATGTCTTAAGCTATGAAAAGATGGATATGCATTCCATGAAGGTATCAATAAAGTTGAATAAGATGAAAAGAATGCATTTGTATTTCAAGGTCGTAAACTTAAACATATTGTGCATGAGGAAGCCAACAAGGGACTTAATAAAGACCTTTTCAAAAATGTAATAGAGGAATATTTCTCAATTCTTTATGACAACTCTCCCAAATCTATAGTTTTTGAACAACATAATAAAGCAAGTAATACAACTATGCTTTCAATTAAATCTCATGGGATAGCTCATTCCAATCAACATGATGTAAAGGTTGAGGTTTCAATTTTCAAGAAGGGTTTTGATTTTGTCCTTTAAAGGGGATGTCCAATAATACATCTAGCTTGGTTGGAAGCTAACAAGTCATTGAAGGTCACACTAGTACTTGAGCATGAAGATACAATTAAGAGTGTTTAGCTAAATATGATTTTATAACTTTGAGTAGGGTAACTCCAAATTCATTGAGCCACTTTAAAATAATAGTACATACAATTCATTTTGGAAGGTGGGTGAATTTTTTCATTTATTCCAAGAAGTGGTTCATCAACTCATGGTATAATTGTTTGTGCTTCATCTATATTTGGTTTTCTAAGATCATGTAAAGTATGGAAGCTTGCTAAAGAAGGGTAGATAGTTTGGAGAACCTATTAATTATTTCATTTGCAGAAGTTCTTGTTAAATTGATTAATCTGGGCTAGGTTAGTTTCCCTTTCCAGTAAGTGTAGTTACACAAAGTTGATTCTTATTTCATTAGGTTGTTTTAAGTCAGACACTTTGTCATTTTTGTCTCTTAGTGTCATTTTTTGCTTGACTTTATATCCCAATGGATGGATCAAGGAACTTAGAGTTCTAGATTCTTATCCCTTCAACTATTTCCATGATTGGAGGATGATCCCCAGTTAGAGATAGCTATTATCCAAGAAATTTTATCTTGGTAATTTTCACGAGGTATCCATGTATATAATTTCCTATCTTTTTGCCTATTCTCTCTAAGAATGCATTTTGAAGTAATCTTTAAATGCTTTTTCATGCATGGTTTGATCCCTTGGAAAGTATTTTAATTTGATTTATCATTTGGTCTTTTTGATTTTATGAAGTTTCTTTCTATTAGGAGTTAGAAATTTTCAACCCTTGCATATTGAATTTTTTTCCTTTACATTACAAGTCTTGCAGAGCATGTTTTACATGCAAATAAGAATGTAAATCCCAATTTTCATCTCGTGTGATTCTTTAATATTTGTACCTCCTAATTGAAAATCAAGTTTTAAAACTTAATTTTCAAGTCACACTCATATAGTTTTGAATCAGTTTTTAACACCTGATTTAATTGATCATTGACAAATTTTTAGTTGGGTTTTAAAACCCAATTGATATGTCCCTTTCTACATTTACACTTGCAATTCAAGTCTTAAAACTTGAATTGAAAACATACAATGTAAATTAGGTTTGAAAACCTAAATTGCAAACATATTTTGCAAATTGCAAACATATTTTGCAAATCAGGTTCATAAGCTTCCTTTGCTCAATGGGTTTTAAAACATGGTTTGAAAATTATTGGATATCCACATACAGTTTGGGTCTTAAAACCCGACCTATAACATTCTTTGCACTTTTCCAATTTTTTCTCTTTTTTTTCTTTTTCATGGTTTTCCTCCCATAGTGCATGGTCTTTGTCAAAAATTTTCCCACTTTGGGAAACATTCAAATCCATATTGTAACTCTATTTGAAATGATAGATTCCACATACTAGGACATGAAGACTCCATTAGAAAAGAGTGTTGGGAACAAGAATATGTCTTTAGACACTAGGCTTATTTTCAGTTTTGCATTATGTATATTGGTTTTGACATATGACATGTAAAGTTAAAAGTTGTTATTACATTTGACAATAGTATAAGTCAATGTCAAGTAGAACTATATTGTTTAATATAATTCAAATTTAGTTGTTCCTTTCCCTTTTTTCTCATATCCTCTCCTTTATAAATATGAGAGTGCTCATTGTAAATGAGGATCTTTTGACAATGCAAGAAAACTCTACTAGTTTGAGAAGTACTTTGAAACTTTGATTTTAAACTGTAAATAAGAAAGTAAATAATAGGTTTGATGCACAAAGTTGAGTGCCTATTCCACAAAAGTCCATGGCCAAAAAAATTTAGCACAAGAAATTGGCACCCATTTTTTAAAAATCGAGTCCCCGTTTAGCTTCAGGAGCTTGACCCATATTTAAAAAATGAGCACCCGTTTAATAATCGGGTGCCCATTTTACATCAGGTACTCAGAGAAAATTGAGCACCTGATTTTAAAAAAATAGGCACCCATTTTTTAAAAATCGAGTGCCAGTTTTGTAAATGTATTTTTTTTTTGTTTAAACCATTTTCCAAGTCATTTTCACAAATTGGAAATTGAGATCACATTTTTCAAAGTACAAGTGCCCGTTTTAGCTACTACTACCCACCTCCTCAGCTATTTTTCTCCTGATTCCAAGTACGTACCATTGTTTTTTATTTTTTTCTCTATTTTTTATTTTTTTTTGATAAAAAATTATAGTTTCATGTTACTTTTAATAAAAAAGTTGTAGTTTAATGTTTTTTTCTAGTTTATCATATAAATAATTATATTTTATGTTTCATTTAGTTATTTTTAGTTTTAATTTACTTTGTAAATTATCGTACCAAGCTAGAAAACTATTAAAACTTTTAATTTAACCCTAGATAGAAAACAAAAATGTAAACCTAGACACAATTAAAATACGAAACCCTAAGTAGAAAACAAAAACATAAATCTAGACACAACTAAGAAAAGAAATAATAGGTAGAAAAAAAATATTAACCTAGACACTACTAAAATAAGAAATTATACATGTAGAAAATGTAAACCTAGACAAAACTAAAACAAGAAACTCTCTCTCTCTCTCTCTCTATTGTATTTTTAAATTATGTCAAGTAATTAATTATTTAAGTCTTTCTTTGTAAGATAAACTGTAAATTGTATGTTAATTATAAATTTTCATATTTTTATATGTACAGAGATTAAAAAAATCGATGAATTTTACATTGATGAGCTCTTATGTCAGTAAGCACCACCACCACCACCTCCTCCACCTCCACCTCCAGCTAGGGAGTTGAGAGACAATATTAGGAGAGATTTAGAGGCCACGATTAGAGACGTAAATACTATTAGACATGATCCTCATCCATCTCCCTAGCTACTACACCTTGCAAATAGCATGCAAGACATAGTAGATTTTGTACATACATTAGACTCTGAACTTGATAATTTTTAGTCATGGAGGGAGTCCATGAGTGCTTATTATGTTGATGACCTCTCTTATAAAGAAGTTAATGATTTAAAAATTGCAAAAAGTGATATGACACATTATTTTTTGAATCCTAAAACAAGTGATGAGATACTTGGCAAGAAGCCATGTATTTCTATTAGATGGTGTCGACACCCTGGTATAGCGGAGCATTTTTGGGAGTGTTGGTGGATGGTATTTGACTATCCACCATACGCTAATCATGAGATCCCCCTTTATTTTTAAAAAAAATTATGGGCTGAATTTGAATTGGGTAGGAAACCCAATTACTTTGACATGAGACCATTCTAGGGGGTTGTTCGGGGTATACCGCAGGAAAGGCTAGGGGCCAAATTAAGCGAGATAAAACTATAAATTGTGTGTGTAATGAGCCCCTTGTTCCTCTTCTTTCTCCAGTCGTTCCTTTACTTGTCCATCATCGAGCAGTGAAATCATCTCTTGGTTCATTGAGCTCCCTTATAGGAAATTTGTTAGAGCACTTGACCTAGGTGAGGGTTCCCCCAACATAGCACATGTTTGTACAAGTTGTGGGGATATATGTAGGGGTCCACAGAGTGATCCTGATGCTATCCATGTTTCCCATGGTGGATTTGATGATGTTGATGGTAGTGCACATGGTGATGTTAGAGAGGATATCACATCAGATGTTAATTTTTTCAATGCGGACACTCCATCATTCATTAGTAGGTAAAAGCACAATAATATGTCACCCTTTTACAAAGGAAAAGGCTAACAAAATCATAGTTGTTCAACTTCAATAGTATAAAAATGACATTTATGTTTGGAATTTGAAGATGATGTAAACTAATTAAATGTGATAAAATGGATGAAGTTTATAATTAATATTTTTAATAATTTTTTTGAATAAGAATTGATATGTTTTTTTAATTTTTAAAGATGATTTTTTAGTTGCTAAAAAATGTTGAAAATTAGGGGTCTAGTTCCCACCAAAAAATTATATGTAAATAAACATTTTTTCCCATAATTTCAAAATATGTTATAGATGACATATATAACTAGTGCATGAAGAAATAAAAAATTGGTTTGTGACCTATATTTTCTCTTTTATATCAATTCAAATTCCAATTCACTGAAATCGATAGTTTTCATCTTGCACCATATTTTTCATAACAAATATATCCCAATCAAAAAATGAAATATATATTCTTGAAGAGGACTCTCTCCTCTAGTGCACCATATGTTTTTTAAATTTATTTAATATGATTTACTTATTTTTTCTTTCGCCGAATCAACATCTCCTTGACTGTTAAAATACCTATTTGCAATATTTATTACTTAGAATAAACTATGTCTAATTAAAACACTATAAAATATATATGAGGATATTCTTGACTCTGATCTCTACAAAAGGGTATTTTTTTATTTTTTAAAAAATATCATTAAAAATATTAGGACTTATTGAAACACCACTTTTCTAAAATAATTTTATTTTTACGGTAATTAGACATAAAGTGGTATAAAATATGCATTTAATAGACATTTCCACTTGGAAAATTTAAAGCACTTATCTAACTTAGCTAGAATGAATCTAGCTAGATGATATGTTTGACAAAAAATAATTTTTAGCTAGAAATACTAAAATTGAGTTGTGCTGATAAGTTAGCCTAAAAGGTGACACCTGATTAATATTCGTCATCATATGATATCCACGCCTCGAGAGATCGGTGTCATGTTCATGGTATGCACTTTGATATTGATACATTTAAACTTCAAACAATTAAAAAAATTTAATTGATAATGTGTTTGACATATTTTTTGCAATTTTGTAGGGTCTCTCATGTAACACTGAGATTGACAATTTGTCATTCTCTACCCCACCAGTCACCAAGACTCTGTTGGCAATTTGACTGAGTTGATTACATAGATGTTGTCATTATGGAAACATATGATCCACATGAAGATCGCACAGGCTAGAGAGCTAGTATGACAGAGCGCATTGCAAAATTGTCTAAGTATGAGACAGTATTTTTACTAGTGAACCTGGACACAATTTTTGTTTGCGATGTTGATTGGAGTAAGTTCAGTGCTTGCGCACTTGAACATAAACTCTATGATGACTATTGAAGACCCATCTCAGAGCGCAAGTCAGTACGACATGTACGAAAGAAGTTATGACATTTTTACCAAAGACAGTGTCAAGCCGACAGGACAAAATATGAAGACAGAATTAGTAAAGAGTTAAGGGATTATTTTGTTTATCAAAATAATGACTTAACAATATAAAGGGATGACATCCTAGATGTTAACTCTTGGATAAAGTTATTTGTATAAATGTAATTGTAATTGTAAGAAAAGTATAGTTGTAATAAGATGTAATGAAGTAGTGACATGATGCGAAATATATGATGCATATGTAATAGCGATAGTGAAAGAGCAATGAAGAGATATTGATGCAAGAAGTATAAGGTTATGTACCTTAACCTATTTTTGTAATCAATGTATATTGTACATTACTTGTTTGGGCAGTGGGCTCATCTGGTAATCACATTTTGTACTGCCAACTCCTAACAAGGTTGAGGCTTCTAACAAGGCCTATAGTCCCTTAATCAGGACTAATACACTATATGTTTGTAATAGACTCCTAACAGGGTCACCATCCTTAATAGGATACTTTTGATTAGTGGATCTTTGTGGGTACCATCCCCACTGGGGTTTTCCCTTGGCCAGGGTTTCCTTGAGAACAAATAATGTGTTATGAGTTCTTTAGTTTTATTGCTATGCATGTTGTTTAGCTTCTTATGTTATGCATGTGTTAAGATAATCTGTTATATCCATAATTGGGCAAAAGATAAAGTTTGTAGAATACTGATTCACCCCACCCCCCTGCCCCCCCCCCCACCCCCTCCTCAGTATTCCCTATTTCTAACAATTGGTATCAGAGCTTAGTTACTTGGAAAAGAATCATTCAAGGAAAGTCTAGTAGCTTGAGTAAGATCTCTATGGATATGGATCAACTACAGAATAATCTTGAAGAAGCTCTTGAACAGATTGACTTGCTAACTATTGAAAAAGATACTTTGAAAAGAAAATATGATGATGCAAAGAACCTTATTGAGAAATTGAAAAACAAGTTGGAAGATCTGAGATCTAAAAAGGAATCCGAAGTTTTTATTGAAGATTGTGATGACAATTTAGAAAAAGAAAATGAGATCTTTAAGCATGAACTGAAGATAGAAAATCTGAAGATTAGCTTGAAAGATGGAAATGGCAAGAATGAAGCAAATCTAAAATCTGAGAATGAAAGTCTAAAGACTGAAAATGAAGGACTAAAATTTAAACTTAGTAAAGTAACATCTGAACTTGAGAAAGTCAATTTGTAGTATGCTGAACTTGAGAAATACAATAAGATTGTGAAAGGTGAATTGACTCAATCCAAACAACAACTTGAAAGGCTATATTCAACTAGTGAGAAGATTGATGAACAAATATCTTATCAAAAATCATCCTATGATAAGACTAGTCTTGGATTCAACACTTTTAAAGCAAATGATGAAAGCAAGGAACCAGATCTAAAAATATCTGAAAGCATAGATGAGAAGAAGTCTGATGAGATTAACAAGTCTGAAGATACACCTAAAGAAGAAGAATCACCTAAGCAAGAGGAATCACACAAAGGTATGCAAAGAGAATTCAAAAGTAGATGTTTTGCTTGTAATACTATTGGTCATATGAAGAGAGATTGCACAGGTAAGCAATTTAAACCTCTTAATGGTTATTGTTATAATTGTCATGGTTTTGGACATAAAGCTATTGAATGTAGGAAACCTAAATTTATTGAGAATAATGATGGTAGTAGAATGTTTAGGAATACTAACAATGCAGATAAGAAACCTACTAAAGATATGAACAGAAAAAATGGAGTAATATATTATAGATGCAACAAGGTTGGACACATTGCTAGAAATTGTAGATCATAAATCAATTAGCCTGAACCAAGATATGGAAACAATGGAATTGTTTGTTAGATATGCAACAAGATTGGACATACAACAAGGTTTTGCAGAATGAACAATAGATTTTTTCATCCTAATCCTAATCCCATAAATCATGCAAGAAGAAATGAAGATGCAAATAACAGTCAGAAAGGATGCTATAGTAATTCAAATGAAGTGAAGTTTATCAAAAGCACAGACCAAGGAGACATATTCAACATTGAAGGTAATCAGGAAGGTGAAGTATTGAAAGGTAAGAATGAATCTTTACCTGACCCATCTCAAAGTACTTAATTTATGAAAATTACAATAGAATAGGAACTTAGATTAGTGTAGAAGTATATATATAATGAATTGAGTCTTGCGCAGTTAATGCAAGGTAGTTTATGATGTTCTAATGCTATGGTTAAGAGCACAAAGAAAAATATTATGTTTTGCAAGATCGCAAGAAGTTTTAAGTTTTGCAGGTTAGCAGAAACAACTTTTCAGAAAGAAGCGACAAAATAATTGAATGCGATGTCAGATCTAAGTGAGATTGAATTAATAAAAGTTCATGATCGGTATTATTTGATCATCAAAGAGAATTCAAGTGTTAAGGAGATCAAAGAGCAGTGATTGGAAGCATTTTGCAAGGATTTGGAGAAGAATTTTGTGTCGAATCTACGCAAGCCCTAAAATCATGAAATCAAGGTATTTTACTTGACAGATCTTTAAATCAGTGAAGGAATTAGAAGAAATCATGGATGTTTCTTTAATACACAATTTCAGAGATAAGAATTGACCTAAGTTGAAAAGGGAACCAGTAGAACCCTTGGAAGATGATCCTAGGTTAGCTTTATCATCCGTACCAGATGGATTTTTACACCTAGAGAATGTCAGAAGTTATCTTGGATGCAAACTAGAGACTATCAGTGATAGTGATTTCACAAATGGATATCAGAAGATCTATAATCTAGATATGACATTGAAAGAAGGATTTGAAAATTTGAAAGACAATGAAATCATTAAGTATGCATTACAGTATGAATTTGATAATGAAGAATGTACTAAGATTATCTTAAGCAGAATTCATAATGGGAAGTTTTGGTTAGAAGATAGAGTGATAGATATCACAACTGATTTGATTCATGAAGTCATTGGATTATCTAAAACTGGAGCCATTCCTTTAAATGAGAAAAACATGAGGAAAACAGTCATTGATAACACAAATTCATCCTATAATGGTAGAGGAATTGTGATTAGTAAGATCAAACAAGATGATGTTAGATACTTATGCAAGATCCTAACCACTAAGTTTTGTGCAAATTCAAGAGAGGATGACATGGCAACTGGAATGATACATGCAGCTTATTTGATGTGTGTTGACAAGGTACAAGTTGATATGTGTGAGATTCTGAGAATTCAACTGTTTGAGAATTTGGAGAAGATTAAGAAAACTAAGTATACACAGTTTATGTTCTCATCCTTAATCAGCTATATGTTTTTTCATCTATTGAGAAGATTTCCTTACACCATTGGAAATGACTGGAATGATGGCCAAACTACAATGGAAAGGATTAACCTAATGTACAGAAGGCATGTTATTAACAAGGTGAATGAGAGTGCAGTACTGGTAATCAAGACATTTCAGGATATAGTATCTAGAAGATCAAGGATCCCAAAGTCTCTTGTGGAGAAGTATAAAGAGGACATATGTTTTATGGTGGTTACTGACTTTACGTACATTGAAGCAGTAGAACCTAGAATAGAGCTCATAGACCCTCTTGGGTATGAGATATATGAGGTAGAGACAGAAGAGTATGTTAGCAGGTTACTTAAGTGTAAGTTGGATACTCAATGTAATAGGTTTGGAACCTTTGAGAACTTCAACTCTGCAAAGACCTTACTTGAAGAGAAGCAGTCTAAGAAAAGAGTTGAGAGTACTATAAAGAAAATCCTAAAAGATACAAGGATGACAGAGCATGAATTTTTAGTAGCAAAGAAAACAGTAGAAGCCTTAACATTGAAGATGAAACCATGAATGTAGAAGGAACAAAGATCACCTTGGATACTAATGATAATGTATTCAAGAATCTAGAGAACATTGTTGACAATTTGGCATTTGAAGAGCAGGAAACTACAAAATGAGAAGAGAAAGTAGAAACCACTATTGTAGAACCCTTAGTGACAGAAAAACAAGTACCCATTCCCACTAAAGAAGATATCAGTCTTACTCCTGAGACTGGAAAGAAGAATCAGATTGGATCTATGATTGAGCACTTGGAAAGGAAGTAGATGATGATGATTAGTTGGAATTGATCACATCCTTGAACAAAATCATTGGCAAGAACAAGAAAGTGAAAAGTCTTGAAGGATGCCTAAAGGAACTTACTGAGAAGTTACAAAGCATTGTAACTACACAAATTGTAGAAGTTGACCCTTTGGAGAAAGCAAAGAAGGTAATGAACACTTTTGACAATGAATTCACAACTCTATCTGATATTGCAAAAGTGAAAGCACAGGCAACCTATGAGGCCAAAATGCTTTTGAACATTAGCCAGAATATCAAGAATGATATCAACAATCTTGATATCTGTATAAAGGACTTGAGGAAGAATTTGGAAATAGGAAAATCTTTGTACATCCACTGTACAAAAATAGAGACCTTGATAGCAAAAGAAGATAACAAGATGAAGTTGAAGGAAGCAAAAATTCTGAATGAAACTAACCTTCTTTTAAGCCCCAATGTGAAGGTATTTGATGTTGAGAAGAAAATTCATAAGTTATATGATGAAATCAGAGTTTTGCAAGATGAGAGAGATAGAAAAATGAAAAGATTCACTCTTTTGAGAGAGCACATTTCTATGAAGTTAAGCATTATTGAAGAGAAGTTGGAAGAATATCTTTCAGCTAAGACATCTTTTCAAAAGTTTAACTTTGAAAACTTTCAAGCATGTGAAATAGCATCTTATGGACTGAGTGCACTACTCAATGTGGCAGATTCCATTAAGAAATCATGGGAGAAGGAGTTAGAAGCTATAAAGATTGATTTTTTAGGTTGTGTTGCAAATCTGTCAGCTTTGCAATAATGAATTAAGGTATAATATTTTTGTGATACAGTATTGTAACCCTCCTTACCTTTATTTTGTCATTGTTGTCAAAGGGAGAGAGATATATAGCAGACAATTGATAGTATATGATAAAGATTGATACTCTTAGGGGGATTATTGTATTACAGATAAGATTTTTGAGGAGTTATAATGATAGTATATATATTTTATACTATGGCCACAATTTTGAGATTTTGAAGTTGTACACTTAGCCAATTTTCTCATATGTTGCCACCAATGATAAAGGGGAAGATTGTTGGTAATTTGGCTAAGTTGATTACATAGATTTTGTCATTATGGAAAAATATGATCCACATGAAGATCGCACAAGTCAAAGAGCTAGTATGACAGAGCGCATTGCAAAATTGTCTAAGTATGAGACAGTATTTTTACTAGTGAACTTGGACACAGTTTTTATTTGTGATGTTGATTAGAGTAAGTTCAGTGCTTGTGCACTTGAACATAGACTCTATGATGACTATTGAAGACCCATCTCAGAGCGCAAGTCAGTACGGCATGTACGGAAGAAGTTATGATAGTTTTACCGAAGACAGTGTCAAGCTGACAGGACAGAATATGAAGACAAAATTAGTAAAGAGTTAAGGGATTATTTTGTTTATCAAAATAATGAATTAACAATATAAAAGGATAACACCCTAGATTTTAACTCTTGGATAAAGTTATTTGTATAAATGTAATTGTAATTGTAAAAAAAGTATAGTTGTAACATTTGAGATGTAATGAAGTAGTGACATGATGTGAAATATATGATGCATATGTAATAGAAAAAGTGAAAGAGCAGCGAAGAGATATTGATGCAAGTAGTATAAGGTTATGTACCTTAACCTATTTTTGTAATCGGTGTATATTGTACATTACTTGTTTGGGCAGTGGGCTCATCTGGTAATCACATTTTGTACTACCAACTCCTAACAGGGTTGAGGCTTCTAACAAGGCCTAGAGTCCCTTAATCAGGACTGATACACTATATGTTTGTAATAGACTCTTAACAGGGTCAACATCCTTAACATGATACTTTTGATTAGTGGATCTTTGTGGGTACCATCCCCACCGAGGTTTTCCCTTGGCCGGGGTTTCCTCAAGAACAAATAATGTGTTATGAGTTCTTTAGTTTTATTGTTATGCATGTTGTTTAGCTTCTTATGTTATGCATGTGTAAAGATAATCTATTATATCCATAATTGGGAAAAAGATAAAGTTTGTAGAATACTGATTTACCCCCCTCCCTCTCAATATTCCCTATTTCTAACAAACTCAACCACATATACTTGTGGTATGTTTTTCATTCATTATTGTATAAGTGTTTATATGCTTACAAATTTGATTTGTACTTATTTTTTTACAATTGTAGGCTTTTAGATTATCTCGTGTTGCATCACATTTATGTTTTGACTCATCAGTGACATTAGCTACATGTCACACACCTAATGTACATGGATTTTTTCCATAAATGTATAGTCAAGTTATATATACTTTATAATTTATGTATATACTATAAGTTTGATTATTTCTATATATATGTTTATATGTTGTTTAGGTCGACACCACCATGAGTCTTGGCATGGCTACAGGATTAAGCCAAATGCAACCATTGACATTATCCTTTTAGGTCATGATTAAAAGTAATTTTTCAATGTCCATTGTGTATCTAGATCTTTACCTCTGAATTATTAAAATTTTAAAATATTTGTTTTTATAGGACTTGACTATATCCACTTTTGATGTAGCTGAGAGAGAACCTCCATGTCCCACTAAGGGAATTACTAAGCATGGACACATGGTAAAATTTTAAATGTTCAAATTAATATTAATTATTTCTTAAGTGAATTATGCAAGTCATTTGAATTAAGTTCATACATACATATATAGTCTTATGATGATATATTTTAAAAATTTATAGGAGGATGAGGGAACTCAGGAGCAAACACAGCATGATGGTGCATCACAGTCACCTTCATGTGGAGTGAAGAGGAATGCAGATCAGCTTGACGACTACAGTTAGATTATACCTGTCACATACATTATTTTTACTTCTTATATGATGGAAATTTTATGATGGCACGTGTTATATATATGTTATCCAGACTTGTTATCATGTTATTTACACTTTTGTTATCTCTATTTGATGAAAAACATAGAATGGTAACATTGTATGATATGGAATAAAAATGGAATGTAGGAATGGGTATGAAGGTGTATGAAGTAGGCTTAAATATTGCATAAAATGAGACATAAATAGCTCTCATCATATTGTACTAAACTTTTCATGTTTGTTGGCTTCAAATCAGTAGATACCTCGTAAATTTTCTATTTCCTCTTATTGTTAAGAGAATAAGAGAATATATTGAATTTGTAGTTGATTATAAAAATCACTTTATGGATGGTTTATCTCCCTCTCTTTATCTATTAGTGTTTATTTAAAAAATTTGTATTAGGTCTTAGTTTATTTATTTTGATAATTTTATTAATTGGACTTAATGACCATTTTAATTATAAAAGGACTAAGTATTGATTATAATATATATATATATATATATATATATATATATATATATATATATATATATATATATATATATATATATATATATATATATATATATATATATATATATATATATATATATATATATATATATATATATATATATATATATATATATATATATATATATATATATATATATATATATCATCTAGCATGTTATAACATTTAATTTTGAATAATTCTATATGTATATGATTAACTTTATTTCAGGCATATATTTTATGAGTAATAATGATAACTCATGTTTAATAAATAATCTATGATAAGCTTCAACATTCTTGAAATCTTTTGTGTGATAATTAGCCTTTATATTTTACCAGATAATAACTGGTTGAAGGTATTTGTTATATAACCCAAATTGCAATTTGGAATAAAACCTTGGAAAATTACAATGAATAATGACTCACCTTGCTATGGATGTAACTTCATCACCATTTCTATGATTTTGAAACCTGTTGATATATTGAAAAATTTAAGATGCATCACTATGAAAGAACAATGATGTGCAATGTGAAAACACTAATTTCTATGCCTTTAAACATCAATATACCTTTGTTCAGATTTTTCCCTGGATATCTTTAAAAAAAAACCACATACTTTAACATTTCATTATTTCCATTTTTAAGAAAATTAAAAACAATTTAAGTGAAGGATGTCTTGAGTACCTCAACTACAATTTTCCATCTGAAGGAAGAAGTTTAGGCACTTTTTGTGGCACATAGCAGCTACGTGGAAAGCACTATAAAATTCTTTATGGTTTTATTTAAGTCAACTTTCTTGTACTTGACAAGTGGACAAGCACAAATAATTACAGAAACAGAAAAGGAGAATCCCCTTTTAACCATGTATTCTTAGGCAAGAGATAGACAAGACATAGGGCAGTGAATGATGTTCAAAAAGATTTCTTTTGAAATAAAGCTAGGCTCCAAAACACATATTGCCCTCAATTGTTCCAAGCCCGCTATTGGAAAATGTATCCAAAATGTTTCAAAACCTTTCGTTGCCTAAAACATCTAAAATGTTAAAAAATATGCCATTGCCTAATATATCTTTAAAGCACGCCATTACTAAATATATCTTTAAAAAATTATTTTGTATGTTAATAAAAAAGCTTCTAGCAATAGCCTGTAGAATAGTTTGCTCAATTTTTCTCTCAAATAAATGTTGTTGGGTGTGTGGTCCTTCCAGTGTAACAGTTAGCCTACTTCTTGAATTCGAATAATATTTTTTTAATATTCTCAAACTAAAAGCATCCACTGCCAAAACATAAGTCCTACATATCAATTCATATAATACCAAAACATAGGAAACATGTTATAAGTTTAGAGATACCGCTACAATAGTAGGGTGAGTAAGATACCACTACAATAGTAGGGTGAGTAAGCATGTGATTGCTTTCTATTAAATATTATTTGACCAAGACATGAACATTACCATACGATAAAATATTAAATTTGATTTCAAGTGTAATCACAACACATAATTTAACCTTTTAAACATAGTTCATTTGGCTCCCTTTTGGGAAATTGCTCTTGCTCAATGAACCATGCATAATCTATCTTACAAAACCTTCCAAGGCTTTAGCCATATCTACAAATAGGTCTGAGTATATTGTGTACCTTAGAATAATTCATCGCAAGACAATATTCTATTTGCTTGTGTTACAATATAATCATTTTGATAAATTCAGGCTACAATATCCTACGAGGATATACGCATTATTATTTTCTAGGGAACAGTTGTGACTTACCTGCTTGGCATTCTAGAATGGTATAACAAATACATATCTCAGAGGAAAGAATAGAAAACCCAAAAAAATGACACACATCCTGTGTTCCTTCATTCTGTTGCAGGACACAATTACACATAAATGAAGATATATTTGGCAGCAATTTCACATTTCCACATTCGATAGAAAAATTAATTAATCCAAAAATGATTTGCAGAACTTACAATTTTTTTAATTTTTTCCTTGGTCAATATCTGTAGAGACCATTTTTTAGCCATTATCCTGTTTAACCAAAAAAACAATAACAAACACTAATGAATATCAGTGCAACTCATTATAATCAAAGAAAATAGCAAACCTTAATGAATAACATTGCAGCCCATGATTCCATTGATGAATAGAAAGAATTCCATTTCTTCAAAAATCAAATGTAGTAAACATATGCTATATAATAAAAGAAAATCTATTGACTTTGCCCCCAACAACAATAACCTAGCTATGCTAGCACTGCCCAAAATGTTTAATCTTTGATGCTAAAAAAACCTTGATGCATATCAACAATACATACCTCCCAGAGACGGTTTCCTCAATCTATACACATTAATCAATTCTTATATGTGCTAACGCTAATGCTATAAAAGTATAAAACATTATTTCTCGTACATTAGATCAGGTCTGAAAGTTGGACAACATTCTTTCTCGGATGAGAAACTCTAGTTCAAATGGAGGCATTGTCTCTTGAACCATTGTATATCTCAACACATTGCTTGATTCTGAAACCCAGCATAGAATGTCTATCATGTGTATGCATGACTACAACATCTGATTTGTCTTGATTGATTTCATATATATGTGAACTATCGTTATTGAAAATTAAAACTTAATGATCCTTTTCCTAATCAGAATTATTGCACTTTCTCTAAAAATCTAGTTTCATAGTCATTTGTTCCATAAGTGATTATATAACTTAGCACAAAAAAAAAATCCTCCATTGGGTCAAAAAATATAAATATGCTTTATACTTAGTATCTCCTAGCAAGATTAGAAATATTGAGTTTGTTCTTTTTAAAACTTTATTCCATTTTTCTATGTCTTCTGCCAGAGCAATCATTAGAGTAGGGATTTTATCTTTTGAATGTAAGTAATTCCAAGCCTTAGGAAGGTGTGAGTGACCCATAACAAGTTAAGGTTGGATATTTATTTTTAAAAGAGGAGAGTTTTGATCTCTTATCATTCCCATGCCAAAACATTGGACAATATAATTGGTTTTATACTTTGATATTATCTACCCTTTTTGGTTTCAAATTCTACACAGATTACTTGTTTCTTCTATGGTTTGTTTTATGCTTTGGAATTGATGATAGAATGGTTATCTTTCTATTTCTCTGCCCAGTCCCTCCTCTGTATGCATTTCCTATTTTTAAAAATGGACTTCTGTCATCGATTAAACTTCTAAGAGAAGAAAAGAAGGAGAGCCAAAAGATTATATGCCATTCCTAAATTCTGGTTTTCTTACTCCCTCTACTCTGTGATGTTTGAGATTTTGATTTTATGAGGAATTATAGGATAATCTATGAACTCGACTTGTTTTTTGGGATTATTAGACTAAGAAGATTGGATAAAGAATGAGAACGGTTCAAACAGTGAGAAGTTTTTGAAAAGATAATCTCTGAACTCAACATGTTTACTGGGGTTGTTAGACTGAGAGAAATGGATCGTCTCTACCCCATGTTGTGTTTCATCTTCCTTTCATCAAGAAATCACATCTAAGCCAGAGAGCCCCAACCCACACCTATATACTTCCAACTTATCAATGTGTATGGAATACTATAATGAGAAGCAGAGTCTTAAAATAGGGACAAAGAATAGCTGTACATTTTTAGTGTTTTTGACATTTTTACAAAAGAGTCTGCCTTGTTTTACAGAGGATTGTGCAAGCATAAAGAGATTTTACATGCATGCTTTTATATGTATTTTGTTGGGTAGGTCAACATGCATGGACTATTTAACCATCTAAGTATTGATTGGAATAGCTTTAAACAAACTTAATGAGAAAAAGTGTGTAGTTCTTTCAGTTACTTAAAGGTTTTTTGAAACATTTCATACTACTACACCATGCAACAAAAAATCAAAATTGAACCTTCTCTGGCCTCATTAAACGAGAATCCTCTACTGGCATTATGCAGCAAAGGTAACAAAGGGGAACTTCAAACTATCAATTTTTTGTTTAATTAACTTTTGAGCACATTTGTCTCCTAATCTTAAATATGAAATGAAGTAGTGAACATTACTTTTTGATTGGCTGAAAAAAGAACTTTTAGTCACTGGTTAATGGTTAGGTCCTAATTATTTGAGCCATTTTCATTTTCTTCGTGACAATCCCACCAGACCTTTGTGCTCACGCCTTCTCTTGCCTTGTAGTCTATGTAGAGCTTCTGATAACCTATGAACCCAACAGAAACTCGAATCATAAAGTGCCAAAAAAATATTCAATAAATATCTCAGATAAAAAAATGTGCAGCTTCAACTGGTGAAATATCAAATGGAAACAAAAAATAGAACAAATTCAACTTTTGATAAGCTATTCAAGCACAAATTGATCACTGTTTAAGAGTGGTTGGTACTCCACAATAGTTCCAAATAGTAACTAAGAATTGGTATACAAAAATAAAAACACATTTTTGTTAATAATCAAGCTAAAATATTGTAGAGAGATTGTTTTCCATCTCAATACATCTTCCTAAGAAATGTAATTTGAAGTTTCTAAGATTGTAAACATTAGTAGGCAAAATTGCCAACAGTGATTTAAAAAGGAGTTAAACTCTCAGTTTTACTTAACTGGAACTCAAACAATTAAAGTTGTTTTGAGTGCCACAAAATACCAATAGAGTCAAACCCACATCGAATCGCAGTAAATTTTATGCTTTGATTTCAAGCCCGTCCATAAACATGCAGAATTTAGAACAAATTTGTAGGGCCAAATTACATGTCGGTCGGCACACAACCAAACTATAAATGGTCATGTCGATAAACCCTTGCCACTAATTTCATCAGTAGCAAAACCCCTATTTCTGATAGTCATGGATTTGATGTCCGCAAGAAAATTCTGCACAGTTTGATTAAAAATATTAGTAGGGCAAGAAGAGTTAGATATACACATATTAGAGTTTCAAACATCCATTTCCTGATTGAAGAAAGTGTTGATTCTCATAACACAAACAACATCCGTTGAAAATCAAGTGTGCCCTAATCTTGATGGGATAGTAACTAACAATCTAAACTTTGGCTACTACAAAGCACTTTCTACAATCCTCTATTAATAATTCATTTATGCATTGAGCCAGTATATAGACGACATCCATGTCTTTCTCTGATAAATCTACAACGAAGCATATTGAAGAAACATTTTCGGCGAGCAATGAGAAAATAGAGTTGAGTTTTTCATTGAAACTGGTGGCATTTTCATATTTAATTAGACTACAGCCATGACCGACCTCTACAATTTGGAGATCAACTTCTATACGGAGAACTAAATAGGGTATGGCTGAAGTTAAGAGTAAATCTTGTGACTTGAATAAGGGTGTACAAGTAGGAAAAACCCTAAGGCTTTTGTCATTATTCTCTACATTCTTAAATACAACTGAACATTTTGTACCTGAATCGACAAGCGACTAGCTAGAAGGAGCCATATCACCCCATCTCCCTTTTTCAAAATATCTGTTTTGGGTAGTGACCAGATGGAGCAAAGCCAAGAATTCCTAGGCTATTTTTGTTTAGGTTTTTTAACTTTTCAATATGCCCACCCAGATACCATCGATGAAATTAATTTCCCACTTTAATTTTAGCTCATCATTATGTCTCTTTGAGATGAAAAATTAAAATACATGTAAATAAAATAAAATAAAAGATAAAGTAAAGACAATAATTAATTTTTGTCTCAAAAGATTGTCTTAAAAGACATTACCTTGTAGTAGTGAAAGTTTGAGACTCAAATTTCTAAATAAGTTTCTCTTAACTCCTTGAAACATATAAGAACTAAACTAGTTATTTGCACAACTCAAGGAAACCATAACATAAAGATCTTAAAATTGAGCTCCAGGAGATGAAGTCCAATTGAATTAACTATGTGCACCTGACTCAACCATTTAAATATCAGAAGATAAGTTGCAACTAAAGATAACATGTGGATATTTATCATGAATTTCAAAATATAAGGTGCAACAAAAAATTACTCTAATTTTGGATGCTTCTTTGTCTTTGCTCCATGGTTGACATCAATGATGACATGTTGACACCACGTCTATATGTACATCAATCTACCCCTTTTGTCATACATGTGTATTAACATCAATGATAACATGGTGAAAACATTTGTACATCTAAACCAATCTACCCATTTTTCATATAAGTGTATCATGGGTTGACATCGATGACAAAATATGGCAATAGTAAATAATGTTATGAATCAAAAGGACAATATATCATTAGGAATTGGTTATATTGATAAACACAAAACAAGTAATATGTGAAGCATCAAATTTTTTGGAGTATGAAAGTGTCACACAAATTGGAAAAACTCATGAGAAAGATGTGCACTCATAGAAATCTATTTGAAAGAGCTCATACAATTTGAAAAATTACCAAATGAAATATATTCCACAATTTGGCAAAACTTGTTCAGAGTGATGTATGTATAAAACTCTATTAAAAGAGCTAATACAATTTGGCAAACTCATCAAATGAGATGTATGACATAGTTTGAAGAATTTATCCAATGATATGTATACATCCAAACCTATTTATTTGCTTTGAATTGAGCATATTTATACATTTCTAAAGAAGCTAAAAGGTCACCATTTGTGTCCACTTTCAAAGTCAAAATGGATATTGTGAATTTGAGAGACCATTACAGTTGGATGATGACAAAATTGATTGCAAAATTAAAATATAATATTTAGATGGGTATTGCATCATCTTTCTTAATAATTGAAAATTGTGAATATTTGCTAGATGGAAATTAGGTTCCAAAATAAATAACTTGGTTTCACTTCCTTTAATTGATGTTAGTTTATTGTTCTTGCTCCTTTCTTCTTTTTTTTCGTGTAATACATTACCTAATTAAAAAAATAATATGCTTTTAGAAATTGTATGATACTATGTTTAACTACCATTTCCTTATAAGATGCTCAATTCTTGACTACTATTTTCTTTCCATGCATTACTTAGACACTCAGTCATTTTTTCAAACATACCTCAATTATTATCTATTTAATTGATAATTTCATACCATTCAATTATTTAAATATTATTCACAATATATCTATACATGACATTAAAAATATTGTTCTAGACACTCGACCATTCAAATCAATCACAAGCCACTTAGACGTATACCTTGTATGAGATTGAGATACACAAAGCAATGTTGAAGCATAGGGACAAGGGGAAGAATGAATAGCTGCTGCTTGAAATGCTATATATATATTATTTTTAACTTTCTCAAATATTTGATTTCCGCTTTCTCATATATCTTCTAAAACAAGTAGATCCACCACACCAGCTTGAAATCTAGAAATTAATCAAATCGTGAAAATATAATATAGTTTACTGTTTTCATGAGAACTCACATTTCACATGAACTTAATCTTCAGTTCTTCATTTCTATTCCATGAAAAAAACATAACGACCAATATAAATACTAATTTTTATTAAAAACTAAAAATCCAGTTGAACATGATGAGATCTACCTTTGGAGTTATTTGAATGCCAGAACCATAATATACTGTTAAAATCTTCAGAATACAGATTGTCAGATAACCAATAATTTCCTTTCAATTCTGTGGACCAAGGGCAATATGATTCCTGATAAAAATAAGAACAGAACTCTCAACTCTCAACTTCATACTTATAATCGTATCAAATTCATATTTATCGTTTATGTTGATTTTTTCTGTAATTTCTCCACTTGTGTACGACCATTTTGAAAGCGACTAAACTTTTTCAGGTCGCTGGGCTTGTTGCATCTGCCAGTGAGGGTATTTAATTGTAGTCTGTACTCGCAATGAAATGAAAATATATTTAATATTGAAAAAGTTTTGGATCTAGTTCGCAAAAGAACAGAAATAATTGTCAGTTCTGTGAACATCGTTGTTAGAACATGGGATAGAAAATGGAGAAGCTACCTGGTTTATGATTAAACAATCTTACCCATTCTACATTGTATGTCACAGGCATGGTACTAGAATTAGAGTGCCTGACAATTGGACAAAATGGTTATAAAGGCTTTACCCATAATTGGATGCAATAGTACAAGGGAGATAGGGAAAGGTCTCCTTTCTCTCTGACATTTCTTCCATAGTGATGATTCGATGAGGACATATATTATAGCAGCACACATTTTGATACTCGCCTCTCCTCGTCCTTTCATATGTATGTATATTAGAAGATATTTTGTAACCCTAATTTTAGATCCAAGTACAAGTTAATTTAATTGTTTATCAAAGTTAGAAGTAGAGGGGGAAGATTTTTATAGATGCATATGAACAAAAAGCGATTCAAAAACATTTTGTTTAGTGTATGACTCTTTAGACACAACCATGTAATGTGAACAAAACCCATCTAGTTAATGTGATGAGTCTGTGTATGGATAGAGGTAGTTGCATGCACCAAATCTAAGGAAGGGAGGATATGAAAAATTACATGTGAAAAATAAAAGGTAACAAAGTTAGTAAGCACATTGATCATGTAAAGTTATGTTTTAAATGTCACAAATAATATCATATGATTAATAATTAGAAAAGTACTATATAGCATATGGGCTAATAGATAATTATTGTCAAGGAATGTATATTTACCCCAAGTTTAGAGGAATGTACAAGTAAAAATGGTCAGCTCATCTAAGTATATATAATACTAGTGATCCATGTTGTCCCTAATTTGGCAATTAGGAATATATTAGGGTGTGTATGAAAACAATAATATGGGCATGGCATGAGCTCCCAATGTGATAAGGTAGGTCTTAGGTTTAAGTGGTATGGAGGGCATGGTTATCCCAAAGATATCTCCTAGTAGGATACTTTGTCATTTGAACAATCAATAGTGGGTGAAAAGCATAGTGTCCTTACAAAGTTAAAACATATCTAGAGGCATGATAAGGGAAAGAGTGTAAATTAGAAGCATATGAGGAATGGCAGCAATATGATCATGAAAACATCTATGAGGATTATTTACCATATGTAATCATCAGAGGTGCATTATATTGGGTATATTTAGGTAATCCCAACAATGATCTTCAATCAACATTATCAAATAAACTTCCAGATACACACAAGAGAGAAGCAACAACAAAAGATTTTCTATTATCTAGTATCCAACAATAGTAGGTTACAAATTTTTGGGACATCCTATTTTTTGTTGAAATCACATATTGTGTCGAAAATATAATAATTTAAGACCTGAAGATCTCATTTGAAGGAATTAATTGAAGAGGTTCATATTGAATCCTCTTAGATCAAACCCTCTTTGATAGAACCTCTGTAGTATTAAGTAGTCTTAAGTCATGTCTGCAATGGAGTCTCCTCCACACCTATTGAGTTACTAAAAAAAAATTACTTTCACTTTGCCTTTTGGGGGGTCAAATGAATTCATTTAAAAGATACATTTTGTAAGTTTCTAGTCCTCATTATAAGCTTTCCAAAAGTATAATTTTGAATATATACATTCCATTAATATATTTACTTTTTATTTTTCATGAATGTAGGTGTTTTTATTGGACATTAAGGCCTTTGATTCACATATGTCGAATAATAGGAAAATAGATTGAAAAACATATTAAAAAAATATTTTTTCATTAGGTACGTGGATATCCTCATTTCAACAAAAGAAGAAGTTAATTCAAATGTGTACAAATTTTTTTATGAATTATGACATACATATCTATCCAAATTGCAATTACTTTGAATTCAAAAATTATGCAGCAATTTTTTTTATGAAAAATATCCATACACTAAATATTGGTGTGACAAGTCTATATTCCAAGAATTATAACTTTATTCTTTCTATAAAGAATATTTTGCATTACACCATAAATTTACTTCTAAAAAATGTTGATTACTATAAAAATAAGTTATTAAAATTATGTAAAAAATATGCACATTTTTAAAATTATTTTTAAAAATATTTTTAGAACCAATGAGGAAAATGTTACAACTTGGTAGTTTTGTTCATCTTCAAATTTGACTAGCTTAACTACAATAAGTGTTTGAAAGTGAAAATCTAGTGTAAAATGATGATTCCAATGTCAAGTTTGTCCAAAAAGTATAACCTAGTATTATGGGATCACTCATCCACCAAAAGTTTAATATGACAATAATATTTACAAGATTCTTACAACATGCAAGTGAAGCCTTTTTTATGGAGAAAATGTGAGACCTAAAAAGGCATAAGATTAGGGAAATTGGCATAATTAAATGCAATGAGACAAAAAGGGATACGTATTGTAGGTGTACTCAAGAAGCTAGGTAAGTAAACTTATCTACTAGGTGCAAGTAGGTCATAAAAGGGAACACATTTGCGAATAACACTTTTCACATAAATAATATTATGGATAAAAATAACTAATAATGGGTCCTAACAACAAGGCTTTATAAGAAACACATTTAAAAAAATAATTCTTACAAGTTAGAAAAAAGAGAAAACCTAATAAGAAAAATACCATTTAAAAGAGGAAAAAATGGGGAAAATAAAGATGAAAAGTCAATAAAGGACCCAAGAAGCCCTCCTAAGGAGACTTTCACACCAAGCATCAATCATCACTATAGATAGAGAGCAATTGCCAAAGATTTAGTCAAGATGTAATTTACAACTTGCTACTCTATTGAATGTACTCCAAGCTCATAGCAACATCCTCAGTGAGTTTCTTGATAAAGTGCATTTGGATGTTGATATTATTAATTTGTTAATTCTCTATCAGGCTATGTAAGATACAAATGAGATTCTATCTATCACATTGGGTATTATTTGAATGCTCGAGAGGAAATCCAAAGACGATCATCAATGAAAAAATACAAAGAATCTCTTAACTATCTAGAGCTACACATAAATACTCAACATTTGTTAATGATAGTGCAACAATTGCGTACTTCTTAAATGAAAATACATTTAGACTTAAGTGAGAAAAAATAGAAATTTATAAGTAGACTTCTAATCATCAAGATTACTACTCTAATCTAGATTAGTAAAGGTCATACTTTAAAAATATATTGATGTGTAATAAATGTGAATCTATTAAGCTCCCTATATCTAGTTCAAGATATATTTGGATACCATCAAATGAATCTTGCACAAGGCTCTTGAGATATATATAAAACAAGTTAAATAATGAAGGCAATTAGGACAATTATGTGTAAGGTACATTCAATTGCTAACCAATTGTTGATACAAAATAGTATCAATTTCAAGACTAGTAAACTAGTAGAAATACAATGCCTAACAAGAAGGGTATCCAAGAAACCCTAAAATTAGTCATGTCAAATATCCAAAGAAATTCTAGAAAATACTATTTCGAGAAAAAAAAAATCTCCACATGACTTTAATTAACCTATAGTTCAAAATAATATTATTAAAATACAAATGTGGTCATATCAAGAAGCTTTATCAATGCTTATTGAGAACTCAAAATCATTGAAGTGGAACTCCCTATGAGAATCAAATAATCTACACAAACTTGATCTTAAAATGATCCCCATGTGTGTAATTATTTAACCTTTGTAGGAAGATTTGATAAAGAACCAACAAGTTGATGTTGGAAATCAATATTTCCAACTAAATCTCTCTCCAACTCAATAGGAGAAACAATGCTAGGATCTAAGACAAGGGAAGAGAAAACCTCCTTACATCTACTCCAAATCTCAAAAGTGAGAATACCCAAGATAAATAACAACATAAAGACATGGGACCCAAAAGATAGTTTTATCATAAATATCACTACCTCAATAGGAGCACCCTACACAAGAACTATATAAAATACATGCGTGCCTACTACTAACAAAAAAAAAAAGACAATTGAATGTAGTCTAAAGAAAATAAAGTAATTAGTTTCGAACAAAGGTAAAAAAACACAAAAAACCCCACCATAATAGAGTGTGGTTTGTACACCTCTTAGACAACATCACCAAGGGAAAAAATACGAAATGAGCACAATGTAATAAATGTAGAAAATAGTCATACCCACTACACTACACCTATTCATAATTGATTAAGGAGATCCACTAAAAAATCCAACACCAAAGGATTTGGTTCACATAGATGCTCACCACATAGAAAAACCATTAAAACATATGGTCTATAAAAAAGAGGAAACACCTATATTAGACCAAGAGAAGTTGAAAAGAATAGGGTCCGAAATTGAAATGGAAGCCCTTTCATCAAAGTCATCACCCACCAAGAACTACACAAAGCAGAGGGCCAAATAAAGATATTATAACTGTGACCACATTTCATCAAAGGAAACCCTAGTTGTAAAACACATGCTCCTTCACAACACCAAGGTCCCTTCAACAAGAACATCCAAAGATGGGCTATCAATGACATTCCCATCAATGCCCAATTCCAAGACATCTTTACCAAATCCAACTTGGCCAAAAGACCCCTCAAAAGAAAGACCAAGAAAGCCCATAAATTAAAAGGCCTAACAAAGAAACCCTTCTCTAATGAAACCCTAACATTCCCACCTCTCTATTCTCTGCTACACTTAGCCATGAAAAACATCACTTAACAATATAGACCCACAACATCTATTGATTTAGCATCAATGAGATTAACCAAAGAAACCTTGCACATATAGAAAGGGGTATAGTAGACAAAGCAAAAGAAAGCCTAAATAGACTCTTTGACCCTCCACCAAGACGATACAAAACCCTTCATGATAGCAGCAAAAACAACAACATCCTAAGTGAAAGGAAACACCAAAATCTCAACTCCATCTAGATCTTCATCTACCTACCCTTCCTCATTTGCCTACCCTTCCTCCTTTGTGAAACCCTCTTTGCTTCTCAACACACCAGTTGCTCATACACTTTCCATTTGTAGTCTTTGCAGCATATATTATTGTTTGTCTTGTGTAGCAAATTGAATGTTATCAAGAAAAATTCAATGATTATCTAAATAAAATCATAGTCTATGAATAAGTATCTTGAAGAAAAAGGAACTCTCATTAGATGTGAGGCAATTCATGATGTTATCCTTACTATAATCAAAGTTATAAGAATTCTCCTTCCTCAAATTTACGCTTTTATTTGGGTTAGATTACTTTGATTTTGTATTAACCTCATCCAATTAGATTTTGTAAGCATGACTTCCTACCAAACTTTTTAAATATTATGCCTCCCTTATAGTTCATTAGACAACTACTTTAAATGTGGGCATAGTTTAGGTTTAATGGTGTCCTACTAATAACCCACGCGCAAAACCCTAAAATCATCAAACCATTATACAACATCGAGGTTTACAGAAGACGCCAAGATACCTAAAATGGTTTCTGGCTTTCATCAACTTGCAATTCCCTCGGCTGCCTAAAACTCAGACAAATTTAGACAATGTTTGGCAGGCTTAAAACAAAGTCATAAGAAGGACAAATACATTACTTCCCTGCACTTAATTCAAGGCATTTTTATCATATGTTGTTCAGAACGATCAGGGTGCTCGATAGTCGATAACCCTGCAAAAGTCTACGACTTTAACATGCTTGCGATCGCGACTGGTCGAGGGAATTTCAGGACGGCTAAAAGACTGTAACAAAAGCTTCAGAAACAACTTGGTACTTGCTGAGGTAACAAAAGATATTTCTAGTCCGTATGGGTAGGTGAGTTGGTTTGAGGCTGTGGGTGGATGACTCATGGTCTCGGGTTCGACTCCTTCTCGGATTTTAAAGGGTGGGACGGCTTGCGGGCGGCTGATTCCACTCCTTGGGGGACTAGTCTCGCCCTAGCTCGCACAAGTACCCAAGATTTGGGCTGCTGAGCGCTGAGATACCCCATGTTTCAAAGGAAAAAAAAAAAAAAAACTTAATTCATGGTGGATCATAACGGCATCGTCTAAATCGTAGACTAAACGTAAAACGTTTAAGGGAAGTTAGAAAAGTTTGAAAAAAAAACTAAGTGTACCCCTCTAAGATACACGTTTTAGTATATGATTTAGACATTGCCGATCATAACTTGTTTGTTTTTCTTTCTTTTTGGTGCCAAAATTCTGCACCTCCTTCAAGGAAACCTTAATATGGAAGGAATCTATCTCGGGAAAGTTCGTTATTATCCATCGTAATTTTTTAAACACTATTAAATAAGAATTATCACACTTTTAACAAGTAGACTTCAACTAGTAACAATGTCTAGGTTTATAATATTGGGAGAATGAAAAATGATTTATAAGTTTTAATGATCAAAATTGAATTCTCGAGGCAATCACTATATAGTTTTCTTGTTCTATTATCATGAAATGATTTAATAAAATGAAAGGTCTATAGGTCTACTTTGGGTAAGTTTCATAGTTTTATTATTTAAATAGAAAGATTTTATATTATCTTTAGAGAAATTATTGTGATTTTATGTCATTTTGAATGATCATATTTCTTATGGCTTTAAGATCTTGAATTCAACAAGATTTGATTCTTGATGAACTCATTTAGAACTATTCAACTTCATTTATAGACTAAGGATCCACATATAATTTGGTTTTTTTTCAATCTTTATATCTAGTCATCTTAAGTCAGTCCATGATAATCTTATTTGATCTTTAATGTGCTTTAGATTGGCCGCAAATTCAAATTTTTAAGATATAGATTTTTGAATTGTGCATTTTCCAACTAGTCATTTAGAGCTATCTTGTGCATGTTTGGGTGATTGGTTTTGATTTCTTGGTATTGAAAATATTTATTTTGCAATAAAAAATATCAAAGGAATCATCTAAGAATAACAAGGAACACTAATTATTGGAAAAAATAGATTCAAAACTTAAGAGGAATTCATTAAATCAAACACCAAATATAAACCATCTTCCATTATTTTTTTGAAGGTCATAAATTTGGTCTATAAAAGAGGATTAACCTATGAGAATCTTTGTGGAATCTAATAAATCACATAAATATATTTTAAAATAAAATTACACTTGATGAGTTAGATCAAATCTTTTAATAAATTAGGTTGTAGAATTTATGTTTGGATCACATCCAATACATTTATAATCAACCAATAATGTTCTCTATGATTAATCCAATTTCAAAATAATAGGCATATATTTTCTAGAAACTAGAAAAAAAAATTATACATCTTTAGTATCCATATTTTATCACCAAATTGAGAGCTAAGTAATATGTCTTGCTCTTTTAAAATGTAATCACCTCATTGAACAATTTTTTTTGTGAAATAGTTTTTTCATTTTATTGGAATTAAACCTAAGCCACTTTAAGTTTGGACAACAAGATAATTTAAGTCTAAATTACAATTCCAAAATAGTGAATATATCAATAATATCATTTTTTAGAAGTTGGAAAAAAATGTTGTATATCTCAAACTTTTACATTCATTCAACAAATTGAGAGCTCATTACTCCTTACTTTCTCCTTTAGAATGCAATCACTAGTGTATTCAAAGATAATATAATTCTTCCTGGGAAAATAAGAAGTCCTTTGGAATCATCCTCAACCAATAGAACAAATCATATGGTGCAAAGGTTGGCTAATGAGATTCTAGTTCTTAAGAAACATATATCCCAAAGTTCGTTGTCGAATCCTTACAAAAATATTCCAAGGAGAACTTACCCAAATGTTAGCCATGATTATGCTACAAGGAATTAGAACAAGCTACCCCCCACCATAAGAGATGTTTTCTCTTGAGGCATCATCACCAAATGTAGTAGTGGGTTAATCTAAATTTGAGCAAAGTGATCTTGCTAATCTCTTCTAGGAGAAGGAAGTAGACAGTTGGAAACTCTCATATCTAGTAAGTGCACTATCAAGAGATTGTTGAACAAGAAGTATAGACTATGCAAGATACCATGGGGAATAAATAGAAGGAAGTTCATGAAGATCGCTTTTCTAAGGTGTTGATAAATGAGGACAATCATGTCTTAAGCTATGAAAAGATGGATATGCATTCCATGAAGGTATCAATAAAGTTGAATAAGATGAAAAGAATGCATTTGTATTTCAAGGTCGTAAACTTAAACATATTGTGCATGAGGAAGCCAACAAGGGACTTAATCCAGACCTTTTCAAAAATGTAATAGAGGAATATTTCTCAATTCTTGATGACAACTCTCCCAAATCTATAGTTTTTGAACAACATAATAAAGCAATTAATACAACTATGTTTTCAATTAAATCTCATGGGATAGCTCATTCCAATCAGCATGATGTAAAGGTTGAGGTTTCAATTTTCAAGAAGGGTTTTGATTTTGTCCTTCAAAGAGGATGTCTAATAATACATATAGGTTGGTTGTAAGCTAACAAGTCATTGAAGGTCACACTAGTACTTGAGCATGAAGATACAATTAAGAGTGTTTAGCCAAATATGATTTTATAACTTTGAGTAGGGGAACTCCAAATTCATTGAGCCACTTTAAAATAACACTACATACAATTCATTTTGGGAGGTGGGTGAAGTTTTTCATTTATTCCAAAAAGTGGTGCATCAACTCATGGTATAATCATTTGTGCTTCATCTATATTTGGTTTTCTAAGGTCATGTAAAGTATGAAAGCTTGCTAAAGAAGGGTAGATAGTTTGGAGAACCTATTAATTCTTTCATTTGAAGAAGTTCTTGTTAAATTGATTAATCTGAGTTAGGTTAGTTTCCCTTTCCAATAAGTGTAGCTACACAAAGTTGATTCTTATTTCATTAGGTTATTTTAAGTCAAACACTGTCATTTTTATCTCTTAGTGTCTTTTTTTGCTTGACTTTATATCCCAATGGATGGATCAAGGAACGTAGAGTTCTAGATTCTTCTCCCTTCAACTATTTCTATGATTGGAGGATGATCCCTAGTTAGAGATAGCTATTATCCAAGCAATTTTAGCTTGGTAATTTTCATGAGGTATCCATGTACATAATTTCCTTTTTTTTTCCTATTCTCTCTAAGAATGCATTTTGAAGTAATCTTTAAATGCTTTTTCATGCATGATTTGATCCCTTGGAAAGTATTTTAATTTAATTTATCATTTGTGCTTTGTGATTTTATGAAGTCTCTTTCTGTTAGGAGTTATAAATTTTCAATCCTTGCATATTGAATTTTTTTCCTTGACACTATAAGTCTTGCAGAACATGGTTTACATGCAAATAATAATTTAAATCCCAATTTGCATCTCCTTCCATCAAGTTTCATCAATGCAATTGTAAGTCAAGGTTTAAACCCCAACCTACATCACTTTCCATTTACCTTTACACTAACTATTGGTTGAGTTTTAAAATCCAACAAGCATAATTCTTTAATATTTGTACCTCCTAATTGAAAATCAAGTTTTAAAACTTAATTTTCAAGTCACACTCATATAGTTTTGAATTAGTTTTTAACACCCGATTTAAAATTGATCATTGCCAAATTTTTAGTTGGGTTTTAAAACCCGATTGATATGTCCCTTTCTACATTTACACTTGCAATTCAAGTCTTAAAAATTGAATTGAAAACATACAATGCAAATTAGGTTTGAAAACCTAAATTGCAAACATATTGTGCAAATCAGGTTCATAAGTTTCCTTTTCTCAATGGGTTTTAAAACATGGTTTGAAAACTATTGGATATCCACATACAATTTGGACCTTAAAACCTAACCTATAACATTCTTTGCACTTTTCCAATTTTTTCTTTTTCATGGTTTTCCTCCCATAGTGCACAGTCTTTGTCAAAAATTTCTACCACTTTGGGAAACGTTCAAATGCATATTGTAACTCTATTTAAAATGATAGATTCCATATACTAGGACATGAAGACTCCATTAGAAAAGAGTGTTGGCAACAAGAATATGTCTCTAGACACTAGGCTTATTTTCAGTTTTACATTATGTATATTGGTTTTGACATAATACATGTAATGTTAAAAGTTGTTATTACATTTGACAATAGTATAAGTCAATGTCAAGTAGAACTATATTGTTGAGTTTAAGTCAAAGTTAGTTGTTCCTTTCCCTTTTTTCTCATATCCTCTTCTCTATAAATATGAGAGTGCTCATTGTAAATGAGGATCTTTTGACAATGCAAGAAAACTCTACTAGTTTGAGAAGTACTTTGAAACTTTGATTTTAAAGTGTAAATAAGAAAGTAAATAATAGGGTTGATGCACAAAGTTGAGTGCATATTCCACAAAAGTCCATGGCCAAAAAAATTTGGCACAAGAAATGGGCACCCATTTTTTAAAAATCGGGTCCCCGTTTAGCTTCAAGAGCCTGATCCATATTTAAAAAATGAGCACCCGTTTAATAATCGGGTGCCCATTTTGCATCGGGTACCCAAAGAAAAATGAGCACCCGATTTTTTAAAAATAGGCACCCATTTTTTAAAAATCGAGTGCCAATTTTGTAAATGTACTTTTTTTTGTTTAAACCATTTTCCAAGTCATTTTCACAACTTGAAAAATGAGGTCACATTTTTCAGAGTACGGGTTCCTGTTTCAGCTGCTATTGCCCACCTCCTGAGCTATTTTTCTCCTGATTCCAAGTACGTGCCATTGTTTTTTATTATTTTTCCTAATTTTTTAATTATTTTTTTCATAAAAAAATTATAGTTTCATGTTACTTTTAATAAATATAAAATTGTAGTTTAATGTTGTTTTCTAGTTTATCATCTAACTAATTATATTTTATGTTTCATTTAGTTATTTTTAGTTTTAGTTTACTTTGTAAATTATCGTACCAAGCTAGAAAACTATTAAAACTTTTAAGTTAACCCTAGATAGAAAACAAAAATGTAAACCTAGACACAATTAAAATATGAAACCCTAAGTAGAAAACAAAAATATAAATCTAGACACAACTAAAATTAGAAACAATAGGTAGAAAAAAAATATTAACCTAGACACAACTAAAATAAGAAATTATACTTGTAGAAAACATAAACCTAGACAAAACTAAAACAAGAAACTCTCTCTCTCTCTCTCTCTCTCTCTCTCTCTCTCTCTCTCTCTCTCTCTCTATTGTATTTTTAAATTATGTCAAGTATTTAAGTCTTTCTTTGTAAGGGAAAATGTAAATTGTATGTTAATTATAAATTTTCATATTTTTATATGTACGTAGATTAAAAAATGGATGATTTTAACATTAATGAGATCTTAGGTCAGTAAGCACCACCTCCACCTCCACCTCCACCTAGGGAGTTGAGAGAAAATATTAGGAAAAATTTAGAGGTCATTATTAGAGACATAAATACTATTAGGCATGATCCTCATCCATCTCCCTAGCTACTACACCTTGCAGATAGCATGCAAGAGATAGTAGATTTTGTACATACATTAGACTCTGAGCTTGATAATTTTTAGTCATGGAGGGAGTCCATGAATGCTTATTATGTTGATGACCTCTCTTATAAAGAGGTTAATGATTTAAAAATTATAAAAATTGATATGACATGTTATTTTATGAATCCTAAAACAGGTGAGGAGATACTTGGCAAGAAGCCATGTATTTATATTAGATGGTGTTGACACCCTGGTATAGTAGAGCATTTTTGGGAGTGATGGTGTATGGTATTTGACCATCCACCATATGCTAATCATGAGGTCCCCCTTTATTTTTTGAAAAAAATATGGGATGAAATTAAATTGGGTAGGAAAACTGATTACTTTGACATGAGAGCATTCTAGGGGGTTGGTCGGGGTATACCACAAGACAGGCTATGGGCCAAATTAAGCAAGATAGAACTAGAAATTATGTGTGTAATGAGCCCCTTGTTCCTCTTCTTTCTCCAGTAGTTCATGTATTTGTCCATCATCGAGCAGTGAAATCATTTCTTGGTTCATTGAGTTCCCTTACAGGAAATTTGTTAGAGCACTTGACCCAGGTGAGGGTTACCCCCAACATAGCACATGTTTGCACAAGTTGTGGGGATATATGTAGGGGTCCATAGAGTGATCCTGATGCTACCCATGTTGCCCATGGTGGATATGATGATGTTGAAGGTGGTGCAGATAGTGATGTTGGAGATGATATCACATCTTATGTTGATTTTCTCAATGCGAACACTCCATCATTCATTAGTCATCATCATATGACATCCACACCTCAAGAGATCGGTGCCCTGTACATGGTATGCACTTTCATATTGATATATTTAAACTTTAAACAATTAAAAAAAATTAATTGATAATGTGTTTGACATATTTTTTGCAATTTTGTAGGGTCTCTAATGTAACACTAAGATTGGAAATTTGTCATTCTCTGCCCCACCGGTCACTAAGAATTAGCTGCATATACCTGTAGTATGTTTTTCATTCATTAATTATAAGTGTTTATATGCTTACTAATTTATGTACACCTTTGATTTGTACTTATTTTTTTTATAATTGTAGGCTTTTGGATTATCTCATGTTGCATCACATTTACATTCTAACTCATCAGTGACATTAGCTATGTGTCACACACCTAATGTACATGATTTTGTTCCATAAATTTATAGTCAAGTTATATATACTTTATAATTTATGTATATACTATAAGTTTGATTCTTTCTTTATATATATGTTGTTTAGGTCGACACCACCATGAGTCTTGGCATGGCTACAGGATTAAGCCAAATGCAGCCATCGACATTGTCCTTTCAGGTCATGATTAAAAGTAATTTTTCAATGTCCATTGTGTATCTAGATCTTTTATACATGAATTATTAAAATTTTGAAATGTTTTTTTTATAGGACTTGACTATATCAACTTTTGATGTAGCTAAGAGAGAACCTCCATGTCCCACTGAGGGAATTCCTAAGCATGGACACATGGTAAAATTTTAAACGTTCAAATTAATATTAATTATTGTTTAAGTGAATTATGCAAGTCATTTGAATTAAGTTAACACATACATATATAGTCTTCATATGAGATCTTTTCAAAATTTATAGAAGGATGAGGGAACTCAGGAGAAGACAAAGCATGATGGTGCATCGCAGTCACCTTCACATGGAGTGAAGAGGAATGTAGATCAACTTGATGACTAGAGTTAGATTATACCTGTCACATACATTATTTTCACTTTTTATACGATGGACATTTTATGATGGCATCTGTTATATATATATTATCTACACTTGTTATCATGTTATTTAGACTTTTGTTATCTCTATTTGATGAATTAAAAATAGAATGGTAACATTGTATGATATGGAATGAAAATGGAATGTAGGAATGGGTATGAAGGTGTATGAAGTAGGCTTAAATATCGCATAAAATGAGACATAAATAGCTCTCATCATATTGTACTAAAATTTTCATGTTTGTTGGCTTCAAATCAGTAGATACTTCATAAATTTTCTATTTCCTCTTATTGTTAAGAGAATATATTTAATTTGTAGTTGATTATAAAAATCACTTTATTGATGGTTTATCTCCCTCTCTTTATCTATTGGTGTTTATTTCAAAATTTCCTATTAGGTCCTAGTTCATTTATTTTGATAATTTTATTAATTGGACTAAATGACCATTTTAATTATAAAAGGACTAAGTATTGATATATATATAAATATATATATCATCTAGCATGTTATAACATTTAATTTTGAATAATTCTATATGTATATGATTAAATTTATTTTAGTTAAATATATATATTTATTTCTATTTTTGTAAAATAGTTATAGATAGGTGATTGTGAATCTAATACAAATAATAAAGAAACAAAAATAAATTTGAAAGTGACATAAATAGTAATAGAATGCTCTTCAATGGTTTGGGGATAACTTGGTTATTGAGTGTCCTATGATAAAGAAAAATGGCATGAGGTCTAATCTCCCCCCAGCTCACATTGTAACAGAGGATGTTTTGTGTCACCATCACTAGTCATCTTAAAAGTTTACCCATTGCACTATAGTGTTGGATCTTAGATCTGATTACTGAGAGGGGAGGGTTGAATCAGTAATCAGTTATTTCAAACACTTTTTTAGTCCTTGAACTTAAAGTATCAATCACAAGTTAACCAAAACATAATCAAATACAACTTCAAAGGATATAAACACATCCACAACTTTGACACACAAATTTATCTTGTGGAAACTCAAATCAAGAAAAAACCATGGTGGGGATTAGTACCCACTAAAATATGTACTCTTGTAAAGTACACCTTATGAGGAGCTTATTCTTGTTAGGAGTTTACAATAAGCATTGTTAGGTGCTACCCAGTTGTGGGATTTACCTCTAGGTCTATTAAAAACTTTACCCTGATAAGAGTAGCCTCATTAGAGGAATTTTAACACAAATGAATTTTCCACCCTGTTAAATGATTTACAATAAGGACTTGTTAGAATCTACCCAGTCAAAGGATTTCAATGTTGTGACTATTAGGGGAAAACAAATGGAATGATCTGTATAATAGTACTCCTCTTGCCTGATCATATCCTCTGATGCTCATAATCTATTCTCAAGACATTCACCTTCACCTTGGTTTGATCACAAATTCCACTTCTCAATCGTACATCTGCAATCACTCTATCAACACACTAAAACCATTAACTTCATAACATATATATTGTTCTATTCCACTGCCTTGATCAAGCCCTAAAATGATTTATCTTTATCATTCGATCTTCCAACTTGGTTACAATTTTCAAATACACGGATCCTTATTTTGTAATACATTTTTTCTTTTATCACATCGGCCAAAACAAGGATTTGATTACTCAATCTCTAGTAAAACTCAAACACATTTTTTACTGTTCCAAAGCATCCACTTAGATACTCAATCCATGCTAACCTCAAAATTATAAACATCATCTCTTTACCTCTATCTATTAACACATGTGCATACACCATAATCAACTTTCCCATAATCATTGGAACAAAAAAACCGATCACTTCAATACAAGATTTTCCATTGGTAACTTGGGAACATAAATTGTTCATCTTGAAAATACTTCTATAACCTAGATAGAGCCTCACCAATCATTCAAATGAGTTGAAATTGCAAACATGCCTTCTATGTCGTGTTAATATACTTCTCTTCTTATCACATTACCTTAATCAATATTGATTTGACAAACCGATAAAATGACCTATCCATGTCACTGATTGTTCTACCATTTGCACTGTTTACCTTCAAATTGTCATAACTATCTCAATCCTTCTTGTAATGAGATGCGATGAAAAATAAAACATAAAATACCTTTTTATACCACAACTACATGATCATATCAACTAAAACTTACTACATCACCTTATCCATCATTCTTGTGCTTAGAAACTTGCAAAGAACACTTAGTCAACAGTTGACATAAATGACAACATAATAACTGACCAATCTTCAATAAAACCTGTATCATAAAAATTTCATAAATCACTTACCAATACTTCGACAATATCTCCTTCATCATTTATGCCAACAATCTCTCCCTTTGGCATTGATGGAAACATTATTAAACAAATATCATCTGAATGAACCAAAATGTTTCCACTTCTGTCTTGACTTTCCTTTGATCTACACATCTACTTTCCCTTTCTCTGTACTTCTCTCCCTTTTTTGTTCTCTCCACTTTTTTTTTCTTCTCTCCTTACTTGTCTCCCTTTGAAAACAATGCCAAAGGTATCAATAACCTTGGAAATCTACTTTGTAGTTCTTGACTCACTCAAACTTGTAATAACATATACTTCTCCCTCAAGGAGTAGCCATACAACATCAATCCAATCATAATATTTTCAATTAGGACAATGGATTGATGCAAAATAATATTGTCTAGTTCATTTCAGGTAGGTGAAGGACCCCTAATTTACCGCTCAGATACACAAAAACATCTTTAGGTAATGGCTTTGTAAAAATATCTACAACATGTTCCTTATTTGACACATACTCCAACCTCACTTCCTTTTCTTGTACCTTCTCTCTGAGAAAGTGATACTTGATAGCAATATTCTTATTCTTTGAATGCATCATAGGATTCTTTAAAATGTTAATAGCACTAGTGTTGTCACAATGTATAACCACTAGTTCAGTGACCTTTTCTTGAATACCTTCCAAAATCTACTTAATCCAAATTACCTATGTACAATTAATTGTGGAAACAACATATTCAACTTTTGCTATTGATTTTGATATGTAATTTTGTTTCTTTCTTATCCATAACACTATCCTATCACTAAGAAGAAATTCTCCTCCACTTGTGATTTTCCTATCATCCATATTTCTTGCCCAATCTACATTCGTGAAAATATTTAAAGTGAAATCACCTTTGTATTTGTAGAAAAGACCATAATTTATAGTTCCCTTTAATTATATGAATATCCTCTTTATTGCACTTAGATACATGATTCCTTAGGATTAGAATAAAATCTAGCAACTAATACAAATTCTTGTGTTATGTCTGGTCTGGTATGACCACATATTGTAGCTTACTAATCATTGATCTGTATAGTGTCTCATCCACATTCTTAGATTCATTCTCCTTAGATAGTTTACAACATGTTACCATAGGGGTTCCAACTGGTTTTGAAACTTCTAGTCCAAACGTCTTCAATATTTCTCTCACATACTTAGACTAGCTGATTTAGATACAATCTTTGTGTTGTAAAATCTGCAACCCAATGAAAAAATTTATTTCACCAATCATAAAATTATAAAATCATTTCTTCATTTCATCTGCAAATTCCTTACTCATTTTATCATCTCCTCCAAATATGATATCATCCACAAATATTTATGTAATTAGTACCTTGCCATCATGTTTTGTTTTCAAATAATATTGATATTGTCACGTGTCCTAATGAAATCAATCCTGATCAGATAAGAGTTTAATCTCTCATACCATAAAAATATTTCTTCAATTTATGTGCACCAAATCCTTTCCTTCTGATGAGCCAAAACCTTCTGGTTGTTCAATGTACATACTTCTTCTTCCAAAATTACATTTTAAAATGCAGACTCAATGTCCATTTGATATACCTTAAAATATTTGTAAGAAGCATATGCAAGTAATATTTTCACACCTTCTAGTCTGGCTAGAGGTGCAAAAGTCTCACCATAGTCCAAACCTTCCTCTTGTTCATAGCCTTTGCACGCTAATCTTCCTTTGTTTCTTATTACTTCATCTTCTTCATTCATCTTATTTCTGTATATCCATTTGGTACCAATCAAATTCTTATATTATGGTATGGGCACCAATGTCCATCTCTTGTTCTTTGCAATTTATTCCAGTTCTTCTTCCATAGCTTTTACCCAATCTTCATCTTTTAGTGCATCTTTTATTATTTTAGGTTCAAATTTTGAAAGAAAACAAGTACTTTCCCTTTCCTTTCTTCTTGTTAAAACACCATCATTTTTATCACCAATAATCCAATCAAAAGAGTGATTCAATTTGATATACCTTGGTAACACCGATTCAAATCTATGAGCTTCTTCAATCGGTTGAATTGGTTCTTCTTCACTAGCTTTTCTATTTTGTTTTTCACTATTTTGCTCCACTGGTTGCACATATACAAATCCATGATAGTCTTTTGGTTCCTTATTGCTTGATTCATCATTTTGTTCAGAGAATTCATCAACTCTCACATTTGCACTTTCTATTATCTTATTGGTTCTTTTGTTCAAACACTTGTAGGCCTTTGTCTTTTTAGAGTAGCCTAAAAATATTCCTTCATCACTTTTACGATCAAAATTTCCTGAATATTCATCTCTTTTGATATAGCATCTACTACTAAATATTTTGAAATAACTTACATTTGGTGTACGACCATTCCATAATTTGTAAGGAGTTTTGTATGTACCTTTCTTCATCTATGCCTTTTTCAATGTATAGATAGCAGTACTTCTTCTCTCCAAAATGTTTGTGCAACACCTTTTTGAATCATTAATGTCCTTTCCCAATCTATGATAGACATGTTTCTTCTTTCTGCATTCCCATTTTGTTGAGGTGTCCTAGGATCTGACATCTCTCTTTTAATTCCATGTTCTTCACAATAAACAGTAAACTCTTGTGAAGTGAACTCACCTCCTCTTTCAAATCTCAAACACTTTAGCATCTTATTGGTTTCCTTTTCAACTCTGCCCTTATATATCTTGAACATATGGAAAGCTTCTGATTTTTCCTTTAGGAATATAACCCACATCATTCTTGAAAAATCATCAACAAACAACATAAAGTATCTATCACCATAGTAACTTTTAGTTCTCATATGACCACACAAATTAGTATGCACTAGATCTAATATATTCTCAAAAGAATAGTTTTTACTCAAGTAAAACTAGAGCTCGATAACTTTCCAAACTGACATTCCCTACACATTGCATTGTCTTGTTTGACTAGATATGAAAATCCTCTTACAACTTTCTTCTTTCTTACTTTGATTAAGTTGTCTAAATTAACTTGACAAAACCTCTTATGTCATAACCAAAAATCTTCTACCTTAGCCAATAGACAATTCTTAATAGTATAATTCAGATGAAACAAGTTACCTTTACTTTGTTCACTGGTAGTACAATTAATTCTCCTGATTTCCCAATGATCCTACATAAGCCTCCATTGAACTTTAATTTGAAACCTTCTTTATTTAATTGAGCAACACTTGATAAATTATATCTCAAACCATCAACCCAGTATACATCATCACAGTTGGATTTTTCATTCAAAACAATAGTTCCTTTACCTTTTACTAAACAAGGGGCATCGTTACCAAATTTTACTAACCCTACATCACATTCCTCCATTTTAATGAATTTATTTCTATCACTAGTTATATGATGAGTACATTTTCTATCAACGGTCCAATCACTATAGTGATTCATGCTTGAAACTAAATTTGTTTTCACCTTCTTCAGTGGGTTCTTCTTATACTACAACAAATACAATATCTTCTTCTTCCCTTCCATTAGATTCTTGATCAGTGACACCTTCTTCATCTAGATAACAAGATTTCTTGTTTTTCTCCTTGAGTTTCCATGGCTTATCCTTCTAGTCTTTTTCTAGACATCTATATGCAATATGACCAATCTTGTTACATGAAAAATATTTCAAAGGTAGTTTACCTTTATAATTACCTTTTCCTCTAGGCATTATTTTAGCAAACAAGGCTTAAATTTCTTTTTGTTCTCTTTCTTCAGATAAGATAGCTTCATAATCATTACAATAACATACTAAAGATTAGTTAGATATTTCATTTCCTTTCCTTGATGGTACAAGAGTTACAGATGACTTGAAGGTAACTTCAATCTTAGGCATACTATTATCATAGTTACTTAATTCAAAAGCAGTTAACTTTCCTATTAATGCATCAAGGGTAACATCAATGGTACTTAGAGATATAAGTTCTTTTATAACTAAGACTATAATAGCATACTGTGGAAAAAAAGTTCTCAACATTTTACTTGCCACATCCTCCTTAGGAATATTGGCTCCAGCACCTCGAATAGCTACAACTACCTCTTTGATTCTTTGGCTATATTGTTTAATGTTCTCATTTTCCTGCATCCTCATTTCATCAAATTTTCCTCTCAATCTATCCACCTTTTTCTTCTACACATGTGGATCTCCACTATAGATAGTCTTAATTTTTTCCCACATCTCGAAGGCTATATCTAGACCTTTCACATAAATAAAATCTATATCAAAAAGAGTACTGGCTATAGCTTCCATAGTAGCAGTGTGATCTTGTATGATCCTCAATTGATCTACATTAAGGACTCCTTAAGTGACAACATACTTTGTGACCACATGTTCCCAATATTGATCTCCCATTCCTTCCAGATATAGTTTCATTATTCCACACCACACCGAGTAGTTTTCTCTTGTAAATTTAGGACCTTCCTTTTTCATCATCTTAGATCTTCTACCTCAAGTTTTTAAGCTTCACCACAACAAAGAACCAAATCTATAATACCAATTGTTGGATCTTAGATCTAATTACTAAGAGGGAGGGGTGAATCAGTAATCATCTATTTCAAATAATTTTTTCGGTCCTTGAACTTAAATTAGCATTCAAAAGTTAACCAAAATAGAATCAAATATAACTTCAAAGAATATAAACACATCCACAACTTTGACACACAAATTTATCTTATGAAAACCCATATCTGGAAAAAACCACAGTGGTGATTAGTACCCACTAAAATATGTACTCTTTTGAAGTACACCTTGTGAGGATCTTAACCTTGTTAAGATTTTACAATAAGAACTGTTAGGTACTACCTGATTAGGGGATTTACCTCTAGGTGTATTAAAATATTTACCCTGTTAAGCGTGGCCTTTTTAGAGGACTTTGAAAAAAAATTAATTTTCCACCCTGTTAAATGATTTACAATAAGAACTTGTTAGAATCCATTTGGTCAATGGATTTCAATGTTGTGATTGTTAGGGGATAGAAAACAGAATGATCTGTAGAATACCACTCCTCTTGCTTGATCAGATCCTCTAATGCACACAATCTCTTCTTAACACATTCACCTTCACCTTGGTTTGATTACAACTTACACTTCTCAATCACACATGTGCAATCACTCGATCAACACACTAAAACAATTAACTTCATAACATATATACTATTTTGTTGCACCACCTTGATCAAGCCCTAAAATTATTTATCTTTAGCATCCAATCTTCCAACTTGATTTTACAATTTTCATTTACACAAATCCTTAGTTTGTAATATCTTTTGTTGTTATTGCATTGGCCAAAACAAAGATTTGATTACTCAATCTCCAAGAAAACTCACACATTTTTTACTGTTCCAAAGCATCCACTTAGATCCTTAATCCATGTTAACCTAAAAATTATAAACATCATCTCTTTTCCTCCATATGTTAACACATGTCCATACTCCATAATCATCTTTCCATTAATCATCAGAACAACAAAACTGATCACTGATGCAAGATCTGACATCGGTAACTAAGGAACATAAACTGTTCATCCTGAAAATAATTCTATAACTAAGATAGAGCCTCACCAATCATTCAAATGAGTTGTGATTGCAACCATACCTTTTGTATCTTGTTAATATGCTTCTCTTCTGATCACATTACCTTAATCAATACTAATTTGACAAATCAATCAAATCACCTGTCACTAACTGTTCTACCATTTGCACTATTTACCTTCAAACTGTCATAACTATCTCAATCCTTGATGTAATGAGATGTGATGATAAATACAACATCAAATACCTCTATAGACCACAGCTACATGATTGTATCAACTAAGACTTACTACATCACCTTATCCATCATTCTTGTACTTGGAAACTTGTAAAGAACACTTAGTCAACAGTTTACATAAATGACAACATAATAACTGATCAATCTTCAATCAAACCTATATTATAACATATTGGGATTAAGTAATACAGAGAGGGGAGCTGAATCAATATTACAAAACTTTTCTTTATACTTCAACCAATTTCAAATAAACCATATCAATGCTGAAATGAAAAGAACATGAACACATAACACAACTCATAACACCATTATTTATTTTTTAGGAAACCCTGGCCAAGGGAAAACCCCAGTGGGGATGATACCCACAACTATGCACTAAAATATACAGTCCATGTTAGGAGATCTGGCCCTGTTAGGAGTTGAGTATTACATAGTACATTTCCTTCTTAGAGGAATAGAAAACCCTATTAAGGGTATATAAAAACATTATTAAACGTGTGGTGAGCTTACAGCTCTTACAATCAAAATTTTGTTACAAAAGTGTTCTTCAATAAGTGAATTGCACAAGAATCTTCTATGCTTTGATAGTTCTAGTTATAGCTATGTCAATCTTTGATCTCGCATCTGCTATCTGCCTTTACTAATATCCCAAATTTGCATCCATCACATATCCATCTCTATCACATAGTTTCACACTTATTGCTTCCACAAAACACTCTATACTTGTATCAATTCAGTCATCCAGTCGCCTCTCAAATACAATATAAAACATAACAATTACTTATACAAATGATAAATGTAGAGTCGGTGATCTTGTATTACCAAAGTGTCAACAATATACAACGTTCATCTGACTTAGCACATTACCATTCCATCTAACCTTCCCTCAATCATCGCCACTATTCATATACCATGCTTCACTATTTCTCTGTCTTTGCATACCTTCATATCACGGTATCTTATTGATATCAACACCAAAACACATGTGACCTTAATTGAAGGTCATACATATCCCAAAATAGCTACCTCTAAGTTCACAAGCCATAATACATCATATGTTATCTTCACTGACCAAAATTGTATTGCAATATACTGTTGTTCTGATTTTGTACTTAGTCATTTTCATGACTATGTCTCGAATACCTATACTCACTTCATGCAATCACTCCAACATAAGTGTTGCCATAAATGACAACCCTTAAGTGATCCCTAGTGCTCTCCAATCATCAGTTTCCAACAATATCTCCCTTTGGCATTGATGGAAACACTTAGTGAAAAATGACTAAGTGTCAAAATACTATCTTCCTTCTACTTCTCTATATACATATTCTTTCTCCTTTTTCTCTTCTTTTTTTTATTTACTTCTTTTCTTCTTCTTCTATTCTCCTCATTTTTCTCCTATCTTCTTCTCTCCCTTTGACATCAATGGAAAAGGTACTTATAAAATTTCAAAATTTTAATCACAAAGGACTTAGTGCTTACTCACCAAATTCAAAATGTCTTGGAAGGATTCTTCCAAGGTCTTCACTTCATCATCCCATGACTTGATCAGAAGTTCACTGACATGGATTAGTCCATTCAGTGCATAAGATGCAACCTCTACTACCTTCAACTTAGTAGGTATAGAGTTTTTCATTGATCCTTCTATCTTCTCCATCTCTGTGAGATGAGCTTCAAGAATTGAAATCTTAAGAGTGATTAGACTCTTTAGCAAACCAAATATTTCCACTACTCTCCCTTTCTTTGTATTCAAAGCACTTATCCAAAATTTTGGATGTTTGCTTGTCCATTTCCAACATAGTTCGTGAAGAGGTTTCACAACTATCCATTATGTTATCTAATGTAGCCCTATCCTTGGATATGATCTATTAAATATTCTTTATGTGTCTACTGGGATTGATGCAATAACTATAGAGTTTTCTTCCCTTTGCCAGGAAGTTTTTAGCCTTAATTGTTTTGTTTTTTTAGAATGTCCAAGTCCCATGAGATGGACTAGCAGGCTTCCTTCAACTTCTTTTCGAAGTATCTCTTCTTAGACTTATCCTCTGTAATCTTCAACAGTGACTCAAAATGACTATCAAAGTTTTCCAATGCCAAGTTCAAGTTCTCTGCATCATCCTTTCATTGAAATGTGAGAGGTGTAGGGAGTATTTTATTTACAATCTCTACTACCCTAGCAATCACCTTTACCTTCTTATCCTCCTTTAATTTTGACCTTTCCTTTTCCTTAGAAAATTCCATGAAGGATAACCTCATGAGTTCATCCCAATCCATACTTTCCACATCAGTGCTTACCGGTTTGGCCATACTTGCCAACAATAGGGTGGAGGAGGTATCCAGTTCTTATTTAAGCTCAATTATTTCCTCTTCTTCTTTTTCTGTCCCTATCTCTTTTTCTTGATTTTCCTCTTGTTGTTTCTCCTTCTCTTGTTCTTTCTCTTCTTGTCTTTCCTCTTCTACTGTTTTCAGACTGTCCAAATTTTCTTGAAATGGATCTTTTACATCAAGTGAAGTGTCTAGTGATATAGGCACACTAGAAATGAAGAAATCTAGTTGCTTTTCAACTTCACTTTCTTGCTCACTTTCTTCAGCTGTCTTAGAGCTTTCTCCCATTCCTAAAGGTGTAGGCTTGGTAACCTTGGGAGATGAGGTCTTATCAGGCATGTCACACATAAGAATTTGGTCCAATTCATTTTGTGTTTCTTCTATAACCTCATCATACTTCCTTGTCATTATCTTCACAAGTCTGGCCTTTGTTCTCAATAAAGGCTTCAACTCTTTAATAATTCTCTCCCTCTCTTGTATGGAGACTACAGGCAACATGTCTTCAATAGCCTTATTTCTTATAGTCTCATCCTCAGAATGTGCTAATTGTTTTGTTATTTCCAACTTGCTAGACAAGTCCTTAGGAATAATACCTTCCATTTCTAGAAAATTCTTCTTGTAGACTAACAAGTGCTCAATTACTATATCCTCAATTACTGCTTGATTGTTAGAATCATACCTTTCATAGTATCTATTTACTGTCTTTAGATTTCCATCTCTTATTATTCTCTTTTGTAACATCTTGATATCTGGCTTCCACGGATCTTGTGGCTTCTTCAGTACTTATTTTTCCTCTTTCTTCTCAATCACCTTGTCCTCTTTCTTCTTTATTTCTACTTATATTTTTTGTTTCTTTGGACTACTTGGTTTGTTAGATCTTGTAGATCTCCTAGGAGTTCTCGCAGGTGTAACCTCTTGTGCAATATTTTCTAGAGTGATTGATAAATCTATTATGCTGGGAGTAGGACTTGCTATCTTTTCAGCTTCAGAAGGAGGAGGACCCTCAATTTCCAAGCTAGAGGACCCTTCTATCATCTTTGTCCTTACTTCTTTTAGTTTCTCCTTTGTAATTCCTACCTTCATAGAAATGTCATCAACCATTTTCTCAATCTTTCTCTTCATTGTTCTCTTGTCATGTTCTTCTCTAAATTTTGCTAACTTTTCCAAGTAAGTTCCCCATCTCTCTTCAGATGTATCTATTTCAGTTGCTAGTACATGTTCAACTTGCATTGTAAGAACTCTAGAACTGACCTCATACCCCATAGGATAGCATCATTTCTTTCTTGGTTCAACTTCTTCAAAGTGCACACAATCAGTTTCAACCATGAAATAGATTGTGTCTTTATATTTCTCTACCAACTCCTTCGGTATTTTGTATCTCTCCTTCATTTTCCTTTGAAGGATCTTAATCATTGCAAATAATTCACCATCTACCCAATCTTTTTCATGTCTCCTAAAGCTCTCTGATATCTGTATGTCAGTGGGTATATTGTCTTTCCATGCTTTAGGGTGCATTCTCATAATTTGTGTACAATGTGAATGTACATGTGTATCAAGAGTGAACCAGACCCGAAAGCTTTTGACTTGTCCATCTTGATAATCCTCACATTCTCCAAGAGTTTTTGTGCTAGGATTTTGCATAATTTATATTTGTTGTTTTCCTTCACCATTCTATAGGCCATCATTATTACCCCTGCTGACATAGAATTAGGTATGTTATTGTAGAATAACTTGTATCCTAGTAGCATTGCTACCAATCTCACATCTTGGTGAAAGATGTCATTCACAATCATCGCTCTCTTATCCCACTTAGAATGAGTTAGGGTTTCTACTTACTTCTTGATATTCTTCTCAATTAAAGGGAGGGCTCCATTATTGTCCAATCCAGTTATCTCATGAATCAATGGCTACATATCTTAACAGGTTTCTCTCCTATCTAAATGAATTAATCATGGATTCTTCTTAGAATGATCTTGAACAATTTAGTTTTGTAGAACTCATTAAGGTGAGTTAGATTAATGATAGATTGCTCTTCTATATGTTTGAACTCTTTTTTCATTTTACCATCAGATTCTATCATTTCATCTAAATCCTTATAGTTTTTTGCATCTCCTATGGTCTCATACTTATAGTGAATGTAAGCCCTAATATCTTCAATGTGTAACACATCATATGGGGTTTGCAAAAATGCTCCTTCTGGATCATCCTCACAAGACTTAAATGGGTTCCTCTTAAACTTATACCTTGTTCTATCAATAACATCAAATATGACAGGTGCATCCATAGCTTCTGGTAGATTTTATAATCTAAATACCTTGAATATGCCAAATTCTGGAACTTTTTCTTCAAACGATCACCCAATGAAGTTGCTAGATGGTTGTTGTGCTTCTTAACTCTATTTTCATTGGTCATTGCTAATAAAATGGTGCAAAAATGATATGTTTCAAGGTATTTTATCCATCACAAGGTGAGTGAATGCATTAATCATAGGTGTAATGGTGTAAAACGTGGATATAGGTAGGGTTTTTAACAAGGTACCTAATAGAGATCCTAAGCCCACATTCCCCACAATACATATGAATTGATAACAATGTAAATCTGGAAATACTTGAAATTAGATAAGATAAAATAAATACCTCATAAAACTGATCTAGAAATACCTGTTTTCTTATGTCTGTGTTCGGTTTCATGAAATTCTGCAATCAAATCTGGGCCAGGAAAATAGAGATGGAGAAAACCCAGAAAGCTTTTTCAATTCTAAGGAAGGTCGTCCTTGACCCAAATGTGGGGTAAGATCTTACCCCGGGGTACAATCTTACCCCTAAAGGTCATCCTTGACCTACACTGATCTAATAAAAATTATGTTCATGAATCCTGAAAGTTTGGTGAAAAGGGTACTCAGATCTTCTCTGCAAATCTTGAAACAACGACTATAGATATCTAAAAATGGTGTTTTTGGGGTGGCTATATAGGGTTTTGCCTTAGTCAAACCCTAATTTGGTGATCTCCACCTCCATGAATAGCCAGATGTAATAGAATGTGTGTCTGTATTTAATGTGTAATGCCAAGATCTAATCCTCTAGATTAAAACCCTAGCATGAATGGATATGAGAAAGCAATGTATAGATTTGAACATGAGAAGAAATCATACCAAGTCCCAAGGCTAAAGTACTCTTACCAAACTCACAATCTTTAATTGCTACCCCATGATTGTATCTTTGAATACTTGAATATTGAAAATGGTGGATCAAGGAAGAAGGAATCTTTCTTGCTCCAAAGAATGTCCACAATGGCTTGTCCACAAAATGCTTGATATCAACAAGAACTTGATCTTCTATATCATCCTCTTGCAATCTTGCATCTTCACTTCACCATCACTTTCTTGCTTCTCATGACTTGTTGAAATGATTGCAAAAGAGAGTGCTTATATAGAGATTTCAAGGTGAGGCTCCTTGGGTAATGTAAGGGCCCATAATTCAAATTTCACCTCAAATTATGGTCCAATCACAATAAACAACTAAGGAGGGAAAATAATTTAATGAATTTCAAATTAAAACCCTGTTGCATTAGAATCTAGAAGCCCGACATTGATTTTGGGGTCCTCCGGGACCCAAATTTGAAAAGGGGGATCAAATCCTGAAAAAGGTCAAGGATGAACTCATCTTTGACCTAGGTAAAAGTTGACCTCAACCTTGACCTAGGTAAAATTTGACCTCAACCTTGACCTAGGGGTCCAGATCCAGTCAATGTAGAGAACAAGAGGTCTCGGGGATGCCCAAAGACTTAGAAATAATGATAGAATAGGTCAGAGTGCTAGAAAAGGACATAGAGGCCCATGATGAACATGATGAAGGATAGGAGGACCTATTTCTAGATCCTACCTATAAAATAGAGCCATAGAGAAGGGAAATCAAGGAGGATCATTGGGATCCTAAACCTAATTTCACCTAGAATAAAGAGATCAAGTGCAAATGCATCCTAAATGCAAGTCTATCATGACAAATGCACTAAAAGAGGTTACTAAACCTATCAAGATGGAAGTGCTTCCATTTTAATATGATACATTTAGCCCCCATTTTAGCTTAGATATGACACTACGTGAATATGAAAGCTAAAGTAAGAAAGCATCATAGTAAATAAAAAGGATATTGTGAAGTCCTCGATGTAGAGATCCTGCAGAAAATGGTTAGAACCTACAACACACAAGGTTAATGAAAATTCATAAATTACCTATAACTTACTAAATGAAAAATAAGAATTGCATAAATCCCCTTATGCCCCCCCTTGTTTCATCTGTCTACTTCTAAAGGGTGAAACAGGGTGATAAGGATAACCTTATACACTGGATATGTAGTTTGTTGAAAAGTCCTTTCCTAAACCAATTAGAAGGATTCCTATCCTTCCTAAACTGATTCAAGGAGTTAGGTATCTGAATCATGATTCAAACTCCACTGGTGACACTGAAAATGGAGTTACCAAACTCAAGTTATGATGAAAAGAGTGAATGTCTATCTAAATGCATATAAAGGGAAACATGAGTAAACCCTAAGAAAAACCCTAATTTTGTTTATAAATAAGGGAAAGGAAGTCATACTTACTCATTCTTACCATTTGTAGATTCGAAGAGAGAAAGAAAGATGTCGAGGAGAGAATAACTTTGAGTGATGCACATGGAGCTCCTGAGATAGTACCTAGCTATCGGACGACCGCTTCCCAAGCTGAATTTCTATTTTTGATTTATGTATTTCAAAAATTCTTGATTTCTATAGGAAAGGTCAACCCTGACCCTTAAACATCAACACTAACCTAGTTATGTCAAGCTTGACCCAAAAAGGTCGACATGAACTGGAATGTCTCCACCTTGTTTGGGGTGAGGTCGACCTTAACCCAAAAAGGTTGACCCTGACCCAGGAAAGTCAACCTTGACCCAAGAAGGTCATCCTTGACCTAACTAAGGTTGACCTTGACCTAATCAAGTTAGATTTATAGTTATGATGTTGTAGAATGTTGATATGATGTTTTTTTGTGCCGACAGGACCTGGTTCATCTCTGAGAGCATCCCTTTGGAGGGTTACTAGGGGTTATCAAAGAGAAACTATCCAAGCTGAACGAGGATGAGATTGAGTTGCTAAGAGACATAGGGTTTTACTAGGTAGCAATCCTACCACATATCAGACTTCACCGAGACATGTTATCGGATCTAATAGAGAGGTGGGATGAGGATACATGCTCCTTTCATCTTCCCTCAGGTGAGATCACTATGACACTAGCGGATGTCTACAAAATCTTGTGGCTTCCAGTTCAAGGCAAGCCTGTCAGGCCAAGAGCACAATAAGGTTCTGAGGAGATCCATTTAGATGCAAAGTATTGTTTGGGAAAGGTTCCACAGATGTGAACCCAGTCAGATCAGATCACTTTATCATCCATACTAGCAGGTCCTACACCTTTGGTATGAAGAGTGATGCTATGTATACTGTCATGTGTTGTGGTACCCAACACAAAGGGTACAGTCTTTTCTGAACTTTTCACCCATCTTGTATGGAGGATGGAGAGTGATAGGATTCTCTACTCATGGGGTCGTAGTATATTGGCCCAATTATACCACAAGCTATGTCAACTAGTGAGATATCAGGGAGAGAGTCTTTTAGTATGCATGCTTTTGCAGATTTGGTTGTTTGAGCATTTCGCATGTACATGACCATAGGGTGTTCAAGTGATGGTAGATGCTATCACACCAAGAGGCTTTTCTTATTCTCTAAGAGATGTCTGGTAGTTTGGAGATATCCTCTATTGGAGGGTATGTCTAGACTGCATTCCTAGCACAGATGTGATATGGAGACCCTATTGCCAGATGATAGAGTGGCCTGATACATGACACCAAATGAGATATTCACAGTAGCGCAAGCTGCTAGAGGGTCATCAAAGTCACACGGTGATGCCATACTACTATGATCGAGTTATGAGATAGTTCATCCTTTTACAAGGAGTTCCTGGAGTGGTACCTCATTATGCACATCTGACGAGGTACTATTAGAGACCTGACACAATACACCAACCATCAATTGCAGACATATTAGATAGTGATGTGTATGAGATAGAGGATATAGAGGTACCATCAGATGTGGCCTACTCAAGCATGAGCTGAGACTACATTAGGTATTAGAGTTTGAAGGGAACCTATCCCATCTTCCCTAAGGATTATCCTACAAGTGATTCAAGCCTTTCAGAGAGGACACACTAGGATAGTGGCATAGCAGAGGAGGATGAGGATCATAGAGATGAGGAGGATTCCATCTCAGAGGGAGACCCCATGGAGGAGGAGAGAGAGCAAAGGAGATGCCCCCAGCTGGTGATATTGGTGCGGATGTGCACATTTTTCATGCATCACCACTGGGATCATGATGACTTCCATGAGCCCATATAGAGACACCACCACCGAGACCTAGATAGAGTGAGAGTGGAGAGAGTATTCACTCCATGCCCCCACCGTCTAGATCCTTTAGTGATGCACAGGAGGGAGATCCAGGTATGGAATATGAAATTGATTGAAAATGTAACTTAATTTGTGAGAAAAGAGCATCAAATTGATAAATGTGTTTCCATTCTGCAGCTAGTGTAGTGAAGTGGAAGAGTTTTATATCCAAGTTTCTAAAGGATACATGTATATCCTACCGACTACCAGTTGGCAAGTGAGAGTCTTCCATTGGTCATAGAGATCCTAACAAGCATGCTGATATCTTTGCATGTGTCCAACGAGAGATGAGATTTTACAAAGAAAGAGAAGATAAACTGATGGACAAGCTACAAAGGGCCCAAGAGCACATGTGTGATATGAGAATATCAAGGAGCCACTCATAGACTACCAGTCATAGATCTACTACTTCTCATCGTAGATCAGAGAGATCTAGGATTCATTGACCATCAAATCATAGAGATAGACAAAGTGATAGATAGGGCCATGGGCCACATATGTATCAAAATTGAAAAGATTTTTATGAATGAAAAACTTTCTCTACTAATTAGTTCTATGTTTGATTACTATATTTTCATCAATATAGTAAGTCAATTTGAACCCGAAGTGATTCTATTTGAACTTTGCATATTGTCCAGTCAAACATAAATATCGTGATCATAGGATATGAATCTCCAAGTGATGCGATCATAAACATAAACTCCATAGTATCTATGCACACTATATCTAAGCTCGCATGAGCTTATTCCACATAATCAAGGGCTAGATATATTCTATTGTTTGCATCCAATGCTCCCCCTAACGCCATGCGGGCTTCTAGGTCGATGTAATAATGTCAACATCATGTGAAGACACAGTAGCATATACTATCTCTCCCTGAACCAATGCCTTATTGAAATATTTTACCTTCCATATCTTCTCATCATCTTCATTTTTTTTTTCTTGGAATGATTCTTGAACTCATCTATGTACTCATTAAGAATTTTACCAATGTCACCAATATTCTTCTTTATAACCAAAAGTGGTGGTCCTCTTCTATTGTTTATTTCATTATACCTACAAAAATTTGCTATGTGTCCTAAGTTGTTGCATTTGAAATATGTAGGTGGTATGTTGTCTCAATTAACTTGTAGCTTACAATACCTTGCAATATGCCCAACGTTATTGCATTTGTAGCATGTGATCTTGGCTGTTGACTCTTCTTTGATGTAATATTGTTTTTTCCTTGACTGATCTAGTTTCCTACATTCTGCTTTTCTATGTCCATATACATAACAGTTGTAAAAATAACCAGTAAAGGGTTTGAAAGGACCTTTACTTCTGCAATCTCTTTTCATGTGTCCAACTTTGTTGCATTCAAAGCATCTACCTCTGAAAGGTCTGATATGATATTTAGGTTCTTCAAAAGTGGATCTATCTTTAGTCTTCACTTCATGTGATTCATCATTAGTCTTAGAACATTCTCCTTCATTGTATCTAATTCCAGTCATGTCTCCTTTAGGTTTCTGTCTCTCTCTTTGTTCATCAATTTTATCACAGATCATGTGTAACTTCTCAATGTGCAATTTGGATTGAGTGAGTTCACTTTTTATGATCTGATTGTACTTCTCCAATTCTTGACATTTATCCTTGTAGTGATTAAGTTCAGTGTTCATTTGTCCTATCTGTACATTTTCTTCTTTTAGTGTCTCATCAACTTTGTATCTTACATCCTTTTCATATGAATTTCTTTAATCATTAGAAGATTAATTTGTTCTTTTTCTTGCTCTAGCTTCTTTACTTGGTCTGATGTATCATTGTTTGAATCCTCTTTGATCTTATCCATAAGGGCTTGTCTCTGACTTCTTTAAATTTGAAGATATTCCTTTAGTTTCTTAATGAAACCTTCTTCTCTTCTTAATTTGAATTTGAATTCACCATTCTCAACCTTCTCTTTGTCTAGGTCATCAAGTACTACTTCAAATTTCTCTTGCAAACCTTTTGAATCCATTTTGATCTCCCTTAAGCTGTTAGGCTTTCTCTCCAAGGGCCAATAGCTTAGATATCAATTGTTGGGATTAAGTAATACTGAGAGGGGGGTGAATCAGTATTACAAGACTTTTCTTTAAACTTCAACCAATTTAAAATAAACCATATCAATGCTGAAATGAGAAGAACATAAACACATAACACATAACTCATAACACCATTATTTTTTTTCGAGGAAACCCTGGCCAAGGGAAAACCCCAATGGGGATGGTACCCACAACTACGCACTAAAATATAGAATCCCTATTAGGAGATCTAGACCTGTTAGGAGCTTATTATTACATAGTACATTTCCTTGTTAGAGGAATAGAAAACCTTGTTAGGGGTATACAAAAACCCTATTAAAGGTGTGGTGATCTTACATCTCTTACAATCATAATTTTGCTACAAAAGTGTTCTTCAATAAGTGAACTGCACAAGCATATGCTATGCTTTGATAGTTCCAGTTATAGCTTTGTCAATCTTTGATCTCGTATCTTCTATCTTCCTTTACTAATATCCAAAATTTGCATCCATCACATATCCATCTCTATCACATAGTCTCACACTTATCACTTCCACAAAAAACTATATACTTATATCAATGTTGCCATTCAGTTGGCTCTCAAATATAATATAAAACATAACAATTACTTATACAAATGATAAATGTAGAGTTGTCGATATACAAATTTCATCTAAATTAGCATATTACCATTCCATCTAACCTTCCCTCAATCATCATGACTATTCATATACCATGTTTCACTATTTCTTTGTCTTCGCATACCTTCGTATCACTGTATCTTACTAATATCAACACCAAAACACGTGCGACCTTAACTGAAGTTCATACATATCCCAAACTATCTGCCTCTAATTTTGTAAGCCATAATACATCATATATTATAATCGATGACCAAAACTGTACTGTAGTATAATGTTATTCTGATTTTGTACTTAGTCATTTTCATGACTATGTCTCGAATACCTATACTCACTTGATGCGATCACTCCAACATAATTTTTCATAAATTACAACCCTTAAGTGATCCCTAGTGTTCTCCAGTCATCACTTTCCAACATAACAATTTCATAACTCACTTACCAATACTTCAACAATATACCCTTCACCAGTTATACCAACATATAGTCTATAGGATGGCTACCCAGTTCCTACAATATAAAGAAAGAATATTATTCAAAAAGATCATGATGTATTCTCCTTCAAAATAAGTTCCTTAATCTTATAAATGGATCAAACATTATTATTTCTCATTAAATAATATAACTAATTTATATAATTATGCTCTACTTCCAATTTCTAGCTATCATTTTCTTTATCTTATTGATCTATTAATTGTACAATGGGGGAAATGAAGCAATGCAAAGGGATAGATTTCTCCTATTCAAACTTGTACACTAAGAAGGAATTCCTCCCAATAGGCTCAAGTAGAACCTAAGCACTGAATGGGACAATGATCCTTAGCTATAAATATATAAATTAGGAAATTGAAAAGGGGAAAATAAAAATGATAATACAATGTAGATAGCTAAATAGGAAAATATAGACAGATCCATAAATTATAGACTGATAACCAACTGTTAAAAACCAAAAATGAGTTGTATCAGGGTCTAGGCTATTGTACTAATCTATGATTTCAATTTGAGTTGAATTTGCAAGGTATACAATGTTTTAGATGTTTTGTACCTAGGTATAGAATGTTTAAATTATTTTGTACCTAGGTACAAAACATCTATACCTATTACTTTTGACTAAAATTTATAGGGTTTCTTTGACTATTCTTGATCTTCCCATAAAAATTTTGACAGCTTCATAATTTGGTGGATTGTACATAGAAAAATAGGGAAAATGTTGGGTTTCCATTTTTACAAGTAGCAGTTGTCATTGCACCAAAAGATTGACCTATTAATGTCCAATACAACCACTAAACTTATACAAGACGTGCGAGGTTGTTAAACCATGTCACAATCTTGAAGGGGGACATTGGCAGTTAGTCCAACATTCCCCCCCCCCCCTCAATGTCACTCGAGGGGATTCAAACTTGTGCCCAATATCTAATACAAATTGTTAGCAATAGAAATCCACACCACACAACTGAGAGGGGGGTGAATCAATTATGCATAATAATTATAAACTTTAAACTTCTCAACCAAAATATTTATTAATAATATAATAGTGCTAAAAAATGAACAAGATAGACAACAACACCATAACACAGAGTTTTTTTCTCAAGGAAAACCCTTTGAAGGGAAAAACCCTTGTGTGGAAGGAACCCACTAAATAGTGTACTAGTATAAAAATGTTCATGTTAGGAGATGATACAATATATCAAGTACACCACTCCATGATAAAGGATAGAACTGATTTAAAAGATCCTTCAACCTTGTTAGGATTTTATGAGAAAAAAAGGAAAACTTCTTGAGCACACTATTCTAAGGAGAAGGTTAAACCCACCATCGGGACTCATTATCAAAATACAATGAAGTGAACTTACTGTTCAAATGACTGAACTAGCTAATAGCAACTTACTTTCCTTTACACTTCCATTGAAGTGCACAAGGAATGATCATAGATTCCACTCATACCTCTTCTCTTTATCTCTACTTTTATTATAATGCTCACATGCACAATCATGCATACCTCCCATACACATTCCTCACATTACATTAGAGATTTTACTCTCCTTTATATGAGTTACAAGTCTCAATTAGGTTAGCTTATTAGGGATTCCCCAATGCAAAAACAATTAAATTACACAATGCTAAGGCACACACAGTACCTGATACAATTACAAATATTAATTTGCATGCCAAGATGCACAATTAACACTTTCCAATCAATGGAACACATTACACCACCTAGTCGACACTGAAAAGAAAATATCCAAGTTTATATGCTAGCACTTTCATCAACATGAACCAATCAAGACACAAATCCTAGTGTGTACTCCATCTTGTATTTTCTTCCTTGCATAAATCTTGCATAGCACAATTCCATCTCACAACAAACTTATGCTCAAAATGAGAAATAACTAACTCTATCAAGTTCCTTGTCTTTGTCTTGTAACCAGTCTTCACCAAAACAACTGTAACTCACTCAAATCATCATATTAAGCCATGTGACCTTAGACATAAGGTCTATACATCTTCAAAGTGATAAAATAAAGCTTTCATACTCTGAACTTATGTAAAATATCCTTACATTTCTATCCAACTTCCTATATAAACTAGAAACACAATATGTCTTATATGATCAACTCAAAACTAAAGTATATGTGATATGTTGACATTAATGACAAAAATTGAATAGAAAAAATAGCAACAAACCAACCAATATCTAACAATCTCCCTCTTTGGAATTGATGGCAACATATGAGTGAAAAAACATCAACCCAAAAGCATTCAACTTAATGAAACCTTATCAATATCTTCAACAATACTCCCCCTAAGACAGTAGGAGGTTTTCACATAACTCTCTCATCCTTTGACATCAATGGAAAAGGGCACAAATTGTGCCAACTGTGATCAAACAAATGTCTCCCCCTATGATGTATCTTTTTAAAATCTTCATTCCAACAACATATCAAGTGTTTTCTTCACAAATACTTCATCAGTTCAACCTCTGCAACTACTCCCCCTGAGGAGTAGGACCAAGCATTAAGTCTATAATAATAATAAAGCTTTGATAATCACTAGACTGATGCATTCCTGCTTCATTTAATTGTCACAAGGTAGGGCCATCACCCCAAGCATACCTTTGAGATACTCAAAGGTCTCTTTTCACAATGGAATTGTAAAAATATCTGCAATTTGTTCTTTTGTGCTGATGTATTCCAATATGTCTTCCTTCTCTACGGCTTTTTCTCTCAAAAAGTGATATTTAATCGATATATTCTTTGTCTTAGAGTGTCATATTGGATTATTTTGCATATTGATTATACTTGTGTTATCACAGTGAATAAAAATAGGCTCTTCAATGCTTAATCTAATAGCCTTCAACATTTGTTTCATCCAGACAAACTAAGTGCAATTAATAGTAGCAGCAAAATATTTTGATTTAGTAGTAGATTATGATATACAATTCTGCTTCTTTCTCAACCAAGAAACCAATCTCTTTACAAGGAAGAAAGCTCCTCCACTTGTTCTTTTTCTATCATCCACACTACCTGCCTAGTCTCCATCAGTAAGTGCATGTATATTAAATTCATTGGATTTTTCATACCACAAATCATAGTCCAAGGTTCCCTTCAAATATCTCAATATTCTTTTCATAGCAACAAAATGAGTCTCCTTAGGCTCAACTTGGAATCTATAAACAATTCCAATTGCACTACCCATATGTTTGGCCCTATATGAGTCAAGTACTACAATCCTCCAATCATTGACTTGTACTAAGTTATCTAAAAAACATTTGGTGAATTATCAGTAGTAGTTAGTTTGCAACCTGTAACTATTGCCCAAAATTTCCTTTCTTCACAATTTTGGCCTGATCTAGTGTTGGCCTCATGCTTCAAGCCCTGTTAGCACCTTGAGAAAATTCCATGGGTTTGTGTCTTTTCCTCTGGTCTCTACAATTGTTTTGTTCTGTCTCTAGCATCAATGAACTAGGTCAAAATTCATAAATGTAGTCATTATAGCAAAAAGCCCTAGGCCTGTTCTAAATTGCCATTACCTTTTTGACCGCTTAAGTGATTTCTATTTCCACGTGCTCCTTATTTCTTTCTTCAGTTGTAGAATCTCTTATTCCTAACGGTTAACCCCTTAACACCCAGTGATCTGGCGAGTGGTTACGGTTCGATTGGTAGTCCCAGTTCAGTAGTTAATATAAGGGATCTAGATCTATGGCTGGTCACATGATCGCATAGGCTAGGAATATTCCATGCGATCATGTGATGGCCAGCGATCTTCATTGTTGTTAGCACTTCATGCCGATGGGTCCAATGCCACGTAGTCCAAGCTGTACACCTCTGATTGGTCAAAGTTGGTGATGTGGTGCCATGTCAGGGCGGGCCTGACGTGTTGTCTTTCTTGAAGATCTATGGCTGTCATATGATCGCATGGAATATTCTTGGCCCATGTGATCATACGTCAACCGTTGATCTTACTTTATCTCCAGGCTCTGTCAGGTGGGTCCTTTCCTTGTGAGGTGCTCATGTTTCATTGGCCGGCTGGATTATGATGTGGAAACCTATCAATGGGCCCATGTTCTTTGGCTTATGAAGCAGGTTAAGATCCAAGAAAGATCTATGGTTGTCATTATACCATTAAATTAATATGCATGATCTTTATCATCGCGGTATAACAACAACCGTCCGATGAAGATTTAGTATGTCGTGGGTCCAATGTGTTACCTAGCGCTGACATGCTTGATTCTTATTGGCTGCTAGGTAGAACAGTTGGCACTTATTAGTGGGTCTGGTTGTCAGAGGATTCATAGAGTTGATAAAGATCTACGGTTGTCATGTGATCACAAGAGATCTTCTGAAGCCATGCGATCATGCGACCACTGTCTAATGCAAAGTCAGGATTCTTTCTTAAGTGAGGTGCAAGTTGTACTGAAGTGTTCGATTCTCATTGGTTCTGGCTGATGAGGTGGCCAAAGACTTTTCAAAGGGTCTCCTGATTGTCACAAGGTCGATCTTAGTCATTCATCTACCAGGAGAAACTTTGATCGATGGTCACATTTTAAATTTGACCTGCTAGCCGTTAATATTTAAATTCAAATATATCTCTGCAAGGTTTTGCTAGGGTTTTGATCCAGTGATCGATTGAGACAAAGTGGGTAGCTCAAATTGAATTCTTCAGGACAGTTGCAGTTGAGGGGTTGATGGGGAAGATCGGATTGTCATCTCCTATGATTTCTCAGGGTACCATGTTGATATTCTCATGCCAAAGAAATAATTAAGAGGTTGGCACCACCTATGGCCTCCTGTACTTCAAATTGCAAACATTCATGACAGGTCCAATTTGCAAAGGGGTAGATAGATCAAGGTGGCTTGTCTACAGGCAGATTCAGTACAGGCATGGACATGCAAAGATAGTTTTGATCTGATCGATTGAGATATTTCCATGCATTTATGATCAGACATGATATAATTAGGGTTTGATTATTATCTGACAATTTATGTAACCCTAATAAGGTTTTGACTCCTGCCTACATGCAAGAAAGGAGATGTATATATTAATTTTTGGAGCTTTTAGAGCTCAAAGTGGATAAAATTGTAAAAAGAGAGTTCTTCTTTCTCAAAAAGTTATCTGTGGCATTCTTTCTGCCCTCTAGCTTTCTACATTCTGTAATCTCCCATTGATTTCTTAAGCATTGCAGAGGTATTTGTGACATTCTTTCTATCCCTATGCTTTTCTTGTTTGAGCTATCTCTTATTGAATTGAAGTATATGTATGTTTTCAGTGATATTTTAGGGTTCCTGATCCCTCTTTCTTTCTACAATTCATGTGTATTACTATGTCTAATCTGTTTTGAGTGAATTTGTGGGTATACCTCAGCCCCTGTCATTCTGTCTCATTCCTATACCTAGTTGTAAAGGTGAATGCTTGTTTGCAGGTCATAGTCTGTGTCTTTGGTTCAGACCTCTCTATGAAATATTTATGCAAACCTATTTAGTGAGTTGTGATCTCCTAGACCTAAGTTTGTGCATTGATTTCATCCTCCATACTGTGATTCAAACCATCAGTTCGGTGTATCACCTAGTAGGTAGTTTGCTTTCAGTTTTTCCCTTTTAGCATTCCTTCTATCCCTTTCCCTTCAAAGTTTACTTTTCATGTCAAAAAGAAAATTAAGGTGATTATACAAGAGGAAACAGCCTAGAACATGGAGGTCTCATCTCAGTTAGCATAGGTCCCACACTTGGAGATAATTCCCATCTTATACTAGGTTATCAAGACTAAGAGAACTTGAAACAAGGGTGCAAACTTAGTGTATAACAATTCTGGCACGCCCGGTGGGACAAGTTTCAAATTTATGTTCAAGGTGTTATTGTAGGTCCAAGGACTTAGATTCAAAGATACCTCACCTTGGGCATAACAATTCTGACTACAAAAGAGGTTCATTGATTGAATATTATGTTGTCTCTGATATACTGATTGCATAATACAAACCTTAGAGAGATTAGTGTTTAAGTATATTTGGCGGCTCCCTTGGTGTTAAGAACAAGCAAACCCAATTTTTGATAAAGCTTATGGGAAAAATAGACCCTTCTTATGGCGAGACAATTTGCATTCGCACCCTTTAATCAAGGTAGTCCATTAAATTTTGCCCAACACCATGATGTTCCCTTGGCAGCACTAAAAAGTATACCTCCTTTCACAAGTGAAGGCCAAACAACAGCTTTTGAACATATAAGAGATGTGGCTACCATCTGTAGTATACACAACATCATAGAGGAGGATGCTGCCACCAAATTGTTGGCTGCCTCCTTTAAGGGTAAGGCCCTAGAATGGTTTAGAAATTTGGCAGTTGGTTCCATTACTTCATGGGATAGACTTGGAGAGCTCCTTAGCAAGGACTTTGAGGATGATTTAGTCTCTTTGTCTCTAGTAGAGCAGCTTCAAATTATCAAGAGAGACCCTCAAGAACAAATGATAGATTTTAATGGCAGATTCCTCAAGACATGGAATAGGATCCCAGTTAATATAAGGCCTTCAGCAGATTGTGCTTTCCTTTATTTTATGAGAAGCCTAACAAGTGATATATCTATCATGATTTAGTCTTTAGGAGGCACTTCATTGCCTTAGGCTTTCAACCTAGCTATCAAGGCAGAAAATTATCTGATTCGAGCTAGTATAATAACCCCAAGGCCACTCATGCCTATCTTTCCCAACCTTCAACTCACTACACCTCTACAAATTCCTCTATTTAATCCCATGCCTGCATTAATAGAGCCTCAGGTCAACACTAGTTATGGGGAATTCAAAGTTGACCCTTCTCAAGAGCTACTCAAATTAAAAGATAGTCAACAAGAGATGAGGAGTGATCAACAAGTAACAAACCAAGAAATGATGAGCCTGTTGTAGGCTCTAACCAAGGAATTGATCACTGTAAAGGGGTAGAATCATGAGGTTAGACCACCTTATCAACAACAAGAGCAACCATACCAACAGAATAGGCCACAATATCAAAAAGGATATCAAAGTAAAAGATAGAATCTGGTAAAGAGGCCTTTCCATCCCTATGATCCAGTCAAGAAGACAATCCTAACATAGAACATCCAAGCAGCTGGCAGTCACCTGAACCCATTTTTTGGGAAGGAGGCTACAAATTTTCCTAAACTATGAGCTTCTGAATGGAGAGAGGTCAGAAGTGTTACAACCAAAGATAGTGGCCTCTCAAGAACATCTCACTAAGGATGGGATGCAACAAGTGCCAGGACAAGAAACTCACAAGGTTCAAACCCCAAGTTTCTTGCCTAAGCCCATTCATGACCTTGTCCTATTTTTCCAGCCACCTCATTTTTCCCTTATAGAGGAGACACCTAAAAGTTGTCACTTCCTAAGTGACAGTGAGCTAGTTCTGCAGTAGATAAAGCCCTATGAACCAATTCCTAAAGAGCCCCCTACACCTCATAGCATTTCAAGCCACCAGAAAGAAGATGATTTTTGTCTTTTAGGTATACTTTTTCATGATAATCATGAGGAACAGGTAGGGTTATTACATTGAGATGGATTAGAGCAATCAGTTAAGGATAAGAAAGAAAGTGAAGAAGATGAGAGCCCGACTAATCTTTTTGAGGAGATGCCTTTTTATATTGAGCAAGATAAGGTAGTGCAAAGTTTACTAGTTGAGCTCACTAATTGTGATAAGAAAGATGATATAAGTGCTGCTAACTTAGAGCAACAAGATGATTTTGATCTAATAATTGATGCTTTCTGCTCAACTCTTGTTGATGATCCTCATATTCCTGAAATGGATAATGGCTTGCATGTGCTTGAGAAGGAGTTTGGAGATCAGAGGGTTAATTATGTCCCAACTACAGAAGAGGAAATGGTATGGTAGACTATCATGGAAAGGCAAAATTTTGATCAAAATGCTGAAAACACTCATAAGGTCCATGCCGAGCAACAGGAGGGGCCTAGTTTCATGCTCTCAAGGGGGTGTCCTATCAGATATCTATCCCAGGTGGGGTCAAATAGGACATTCATGATCAAGTGTTCAATGGAGGGTGATGTCAAAAGTCCACTCATTAGTGACCAGGAGCTTGTTCGACCTGATAAGACTCCCTGGGAGGATAGCACCTATGGAGTGATCAAGGTTAGATATTTGGAATACCAATTCCAAAAGTTGATATGCCAGGTAGTTCAATATGTTTTTGTTTTCCACTTTCTCCTTGTTGGCATAAAATGTGCAAAGTATAAAACTCTAAGGAGGGTGGGGAATTATTTCAATTTACCAATAAATGGTTTTATCTGACCAGTATTCTCCATGGGTTAAGTTTAGGATAGGTTAGTTTCCTATTTTTTGTCTCTATTTTCTAGGTTAGTTCCCCTATTTTGCAAGAAGTGCTCGAGCACAGTTTTGTTCCAGGTCTCTCCTTGTCAGGAAAGTTTTTATTTAAGTGATGATTCCTATGCCCAATGGATTATGTTAAGGCCACTGATCAATGTCTAGCAGCCTGACATCCAACAGAAGTCACCAAAATGTTGCCCAAAATTTCCTATCTTCACAATTTTGGCCTAATCTGGTGTTGTCCTCATGCTTCAAGCCCTGTTAGCACCCTGAGAAAATTTCATGGGTCTGTGTATTTTCCTCTAGTCTCTACAAGTGTTTTTTTCTGTCTCTAGCATTAATGACCTAGGTCAAAATTCATAAATGTAGCCGTTATAGGAAAAAGCCCTAAAAGTCCTAGGCCTGTTCTAAATTATCGTTATGTTTTCAGTCGCTTAAGTGATTTCTATTTCCACATGCTCCTTATTTCTTTCTTCAGTCATGGAATCTCTTATTCCTAGTGGTTAACCCCTTAACACCCAGTGATTTGGCAAGTGGTTATGGTTCGGTTGGCGGTCCCAGTTCAGCGGTTAATATAAGGGATCTAGATCTACAGCTAGTCGCATGATCGCATAGGCCAGGAATATTCCATGCAATCATGCAATGGCCATCGATCTTCATTGTTGTCAATGCTTCATGTTGATGGGTCCAATGCCACATAGTCCAAGCTATACACCTCTGATTGGTCAAAGTTGGTGATGTGGTGCCATGTCAGGGCGGGCCCAGCGTGTTGTCTTTCTTGAAGATCTACGGCTGTCATATGATCGCATGGAATATTCTTGGCCCATGCAATCATATGCCAACCGTTGATCTTACTTTATCTCTGGGCTCTGTCAAGTGGGTCCTTTCCTGGTGACATGCTCACATTTCATTGGCCGGCTGGATTATGATGTGGAAACCTATTAGTGGGCCCGTGGTCTTTGGCTTATGAGGTAGGTTAAGATCCGAGCAAGATCTATGGTTGTCACTATACTGTTGAAGTAATATGCATGATCTTTAGCATCATGATATAATGACAACCCTCTGATGAAGATTTAGTATGTCGCGGGTCCAATGTGTTACCTGGCACTGACATGCTCAATTCTTATTGGCTACTAGGTAGAACAGTTGGCACTTGTCATTGGGTCTGGTTGTCAGAGGATTTTTAGAGTTGATAAAGATCTACGATTGTCATGTGATCGCAAGGGATCTTCTAAGGCCATGCGATCATGTGACCACCGTCCAATGCAGAGTCAAGATTCTTTCTTAAGTGAGGTGCCAGTCATGCTGAAGTGTTTGCTTCTCATTGGTTCTGGTTGATGAGGTGGCCAAAGACTTTTCAAAGGGTCTCCCAACTATCACAAGGTTGATCTGAGCCATTCATCTGCCGGGAGAAACTTTGATCGATGGTCATGTTTTAAATTCGACCTCCTAGCCGTTAATATTTAAATTCAAATATATCTCTACAAGGTTTTGCTAGGGTTTTGATCCAGCAGTCGATTGCGACAAAGTGGGTAGCTCAAATTGAATTCTTCAGGACAGTTGCAGTTGAGGGGTTGATGGGGAAGATCTAATTTCCCTCTCTTGTGATTTCTCAGGGTACCATGTTGATATTCTCATGCCAAAGAAATAATTAAGAAGTTGGTGCCACCTATGGCCTCCTGTACTTCAAATTGCAAACATTCATGACAGGTCCAATTTGAAGAGGGGTAGATAGATCAAGGTGGCTTGTCTGCAGGTAGATTCAGTACAGGCATGGACACGCAAAGATAGTTTTGATCTGATCAGTTGAGATATTTCCATGCATTTATGATCAGAAATGATAGAATTAGGGTTTGATTATTATCTGACAATTTATGTAACCCTAATTAGGTTTTGACTCCTACTTGCGTGCAAGAAAGGAGATGTATATATTAATTTTTGGAGCTTTTAGAGCTCAAAGTGGACAAAATTGTCAAAAGAGAGTTCTTCTTTCTTAGAAAGTTATCCATGGCATTCTTTCTACCCTCTGGCTTTCTACATTCTGTAATCTCCCATTGATTGCTTAAGCATTGCAGAGGTATTTGTGACATTCTTTCTGTCCCTATGCTTTTCTTGTTTGAGCTATCTCTTATTGAATTGAAGTATATGTATGTTTTCAGTGATATCTTAGGGTTCTTGATCCCTCTTTCTTTCTACAATTCATGTGTATTACTGTGTCTGATCTGATTTGAGTGAATTTGTGGGTATACTTTATCCCCTGTCATTCTGTCTCATTCCTATACCTAGTTGCAGAGGTGAATGTTTTTTTGCAGGTCATAGTCTGTGTCTTTGGTTCAGACCTCTCTATGAAATATTTATGCAAACCTATTTAGTGAGTTGTGATCTCCTAGACCTGAGTTTGTGCATTGATTTCATCCTCCATACTGTGATTCAAACCATCAGTTCGGTGTATCACCTAGTAGGTAGTTTGCTTTTAGTTTTTCCCTTTCAGCATTCCTTCTATCCCTTTCCCTTCAGAGTTTAATTTTCATGTCAAAAAGAAAATTAAGATGATTATCCAAGAGGAACCAGCCTAGAACCTAGAGGTCTCATCTTAGTTAGCATAGGTCCCACACCTGGAGATGATTCCCATCTTATAATAGGTTATCAAGACCAAGAGAGCTTGAAACAAGGGTGAAAACTTAGTGTATAACAGTAACCATAGGTGTTCCTACTAGCTTACAATCTTCCATTCTAAACTTTTTCAATGACTCCTTAAGATACTTAGTTTGAGATATGAAAATTCCATCCTTACTTTGAGTGATTTGTAAACCAAGAAAAATTTTCATTTTCCCTATCATAGTCATCTCAAATTCACCTTTCATCTCTTCTAGGAATTTATTACTCATAGCATCATTCCCAACAAATATGATATCATTAAAAAATACCTCAACAATTAAGATACCATTAGAAATAATCCTTAAATATATATTACTATCAGCATGGTACCTTTTTTGAAACTAAGATGTAATAAATACCTATCCAATCTAGCATATCATACCCTTGGTGCTTTCCTCAAGCCATAAAATGTTTTCTTTAGTTTACATTTCATATTTCCATGATCAGTTAATGTGAATCCATCAAGCTTCTCTATGTAGAGGGTATGTACAGAATCATGGTATATCAAACTATGGCCTTAAGTGGCAATGAAAAATCATCAAATCAGGTTTAGTTAACTTGACATAAAAATTTGAACATCTTATGAACCTTATGTGAAAAATTTGTAAGAATAGAATCTATAGGAAATTGAATATAGTTTCTAAACTACTAGCCCTTGTCTGAAAAAAAATTTATCTAATTGTTCAAAAGTTTAGATTTCAATGCAATATTACAAAAATTTTAGGGAAAAGATAAAAAGTACGTGTATGTCTAACCACCTTAATCACAATCAAATGATGATATATTTTCCCAAGATTCTAGATATAAGTAGTAGACTCATGCTCGGATGTGAAGCATATTTTTTTGTAATTTTTTGCCAAGTAAATAATTAATTATGAATTTTCTACTACAACTTTTTTAGAATAAAAAAAATCTCGTGTCTGACCACCTTAACTAATTCTAAACTTTACAAAATTGAAAACTTTTTTTTCCTTATAGTAGCCGAAGCATAGAATGTGACGCATGTTTCTGATTTCAAAATGTTAAATGGTTTGAAAGTTATAGTTCTTTTTAATCAGTATGACAATTACGACTTGAAAGATAACTCAATTAAAAAATAAGTAATAATTACTTACTAAACTTGAAATTTGACAGCAATTATATTGATGGAAAGCCGATAATGTCTTTAAGAAACCCTTTTCATTTCATCAATTTTGGGTGAAAAAATAGTCATCATCTACATGGTCGAAGTCTCGATATCAAAAACAATCTCCTAAACACGCCTAAAGGGTTGACCATCCACGTTTGGTATTTCCCAAGAAAATACCAAGCCTAATCAGATATCTAAAACTTCCCGCCTAATTCAAAATTTCAATTGCACTGTTTTTCTCAATTTTAAATTTCATATTAATTTGTATATTTTTTATGTTAATATTAATTGAGTTAAGTATTTTTTTCAATTTTAAAATATATATTACAAATTAGTTTTTTAAATAATAATAGCATAGCATTCATATTATAATATAAATTTTTATATTAGTATGTATTATATTATTTGATATACAAAATGATTTTGAAAAAATACCTACACAGTTGATTTGATGACAGATAGTTTCAGCCCAAGTCCTCTTGAAAGTATCTAGCACAGGATTTTTCTACAGACTCCTTGTAAATTTGATAGTTTGACTATGCTAAATAAGTAGATGTCAATGGACTTCCCCTCGATTGAATACAATCAATTATTTTTTAAATCTAGAAAAGAAATTTCACACAAATGTAGAACCACTGTACGCTCATCATCTGTCCTAGAAAATGACAATGGCATAAAAATTGATGTAAGAACATTTAAGGTAAATTGTCCACAAAAAAGGTATATGAAACTATTAAATATACATGAAAAAGTGGAGGTGAAGGCTTTAGATCTGTGTGTGTGTGTGTGAGAGAGAGAGAGAGGGGGGGGGGAAGGCGAGAGAGAAGGGGAAGGAGAGAGAGAGAGAGAGAGAGAGAGAGAGAGAGAGAGAGAGAGAGAGAGAGAGAGAGAGAGAGCTCCAATATATACTCCAAATAAACACCTAGAGGTCCTTAGAACCCCCCTATTGCATGCAAACTAGGGCTCTAACAAAGAGTTCCCAAAACCCACAAATCAAGATTCGTTCTTCAATCCAATATCCTACACCCTTAAAACACTAACTCGCACAACTCAACCCTACCAATCCAAGGATGGAACAAGGGCTCACTCAAGGTTTAATATCAATCTCTAATGGAATGGAAAGCCAATCCTACCCCAAGCAATCTTGGGACACAATTTAGACACCCAAACCCACTATAGGGCTACAAGGAGAAAACCTAATTTCTTGAGGGAAACCTACTTGGAACTCTAAAAAATTAGGCCTTAACCACCCTTAGGGATTTCAATCCACCTACCAACAGTATCCTCCAAGTTTGGAACTTTGACCAATCTCTAAACTCCTACTGTCCTCAAATCTCTCCTAGGGATAATAGACCAAATTAACAAAGGAAGTGTTTGAATTCCTTGTCACCTTTCAATCTAAAATATTTTAAAATTTATAGGATTTCATAAAATGACTAAATCCAAGGATTTAGATCGCCACTCCACCCCTGGGCTGAGTTTTTGTCTTCAAACCCACAATTATGAACAGTCACATAGAGATGCCTATCCAGAGTGTTTGATCATTCCTCCTTTCTCCATTGGCTTCCCAATCTAAGACCTCAAGAATATTAAATTACATCCTCCCTCCTTTCTTTCCACCAAGAATTAGAATTTTTCCATGGTGAACCCTCCTAGAAAGAGGAATTTTGTCTCGAAACCCTAGGTAGGGCCTTCCTGCAACCAGTGAACACACAAAATTTGATAACTTTCATTCTAGGTTGTTTCAGGACTTCAAACCAATTTCATTCTTCTCATAAAACACAAGACCAACTTCTAAAGTTTTTTAATGTCACATGTGAGATAGTACAGGTCCGTACCCTTTGAAAACACAGTCAAATT